>JAECUM010000949.1:0-90392 GCA_016617855.1 Megalonaias nervosa
TTTCATTTATATGTTCGATTTGTTTTCCTACAGCAACATTAGAAATGGTTAATTGTTGATATCACGTGACTATTTGAACTCTGAAGTCATTGACATGTTGGTCGAGAGATTTGTTTAGTCACGTGACTAGGAATGCAAATGGCGAGTTCCAGGTCAAATTTCATCATCGCTATAGTTTCGGCTAGTCTGTCAGCGGATTAAAGATATATACTCACAATATCTGAGAAAATAAATCATATTCCTATCGATTTCGTGCAGGTATATCTGGATGAAAGGTCGTTAAAGTTTGCTGGGCCGGCTAGTAAGCGGCTACCCTATGCCAACACCAAATGGTTTCGGCGAATTCCAACTTTTCGATAGGCAATGGACTCTGACCGTACACCCCAATATAAATCTCCAAATATCAAAAATGGGGTGAAAAGAGTCAGAGGAAACTCGGACTAGATAACCTGGAAGAGGAGTACTGAGGAACTTCTTTTTCTTTAAAATACCAAACTCTAGATCAAAATACGAACATGAAGAGCAGAACAATGGGGCTAGTAGAATTCCATGTCTAAAGTTCATAGAATTAAAATTACGGGATGATCTGTTGTCAAGGGAATGGTAATGCTGAAAAGCGTCCATAAATTTAACATTATTTATTGGCCTGTGACAAGGGGAAACATCAGGTGGAAAACGTCTACAGGCTAGACATGGTGGGGGCAGTCTGGAGACATGAAAAATTAAACAGTGACATTGTTGAACAATACCCATCCTGACTGTCTCACACATAATTGTACCGCCCAATACTCACACCTACTAACCAGCACACTGACCAGCACCCACATCTACTCACAACACCCAGGACTACTAACCAACGCAGTCTAACTGACGGGCAACCGCATCTACTTCTCGGAACATACACCTACTGACCATCAACACACCTACTAACAAAAAACCAAACCTACTGAGCAATCCACAGTGTTACTGACCAGCACCCATATCGGCTGACAAGCACGTACAACTATTGAAAAATCACCCACAGACATTGACCAAAACAGAGGTTATTAACCAGCACAGGCGTAAAATAAATGTTGATGTACCAAGAGTCATTGATGTATCACATTGATATAATCCAGAATGTCTTTGTATTATCATGTATATCTATGTTGTGTGTTAACACCTGTCCATAATTGTAGATTGTTAAGGTTATCGGTAAGCAACATATTAGGCAGATAACTTCTGTTCATGGTTGTAGGCTATACATTAAGATAATGATAATTTGCAATCAGTATGTTCACCTGGATGTGAGTTAATAACATTGGTTTATCCCTTGGAAAGGAAAACACGGTGTACCTGATTTTAGTCAGGTTGTTTGCTAAAATTTCAGTAAATAACCCTGACATTATTTAAGAATCTGCTGCAAAATTTCCATCGGGAATGTCTTAATTCAGTGCATTGAGTTGTGTTTCAAGTCAGATGACAATATGTATGCAAGGAAGACCAAGCAAACAATTATTAATTCATATTTTGATATCAGTCTTTGTGAAATAACTTTCAGTTGTTTTCAGATATAGAAATTATTTATTTAAATTATTCATTGGAATGACAAAAGAGCTCATTGACATTTTGGACTTTGTGGATCATGAAAACCCGGCTAGCTCTGCTTGGTCATTTTCAACTCCTGGACTTCAAAGAGTAAATTGGAAACAAAAGAACTGATAACTTTATCTTACTTTATATAGAATTTGCAATTCATTCATTGCACGTTCAGAAGCTGGTTTTGCCTACTCTGGTAAATTCATTTTTTCCAATTTAATAACTGATAAATATAATGTACTTTAGCTTAATTCATGCTGATTTTCCGATCACATGGGAACAACCATTTTGGTTACCTGTGTGCTTAGATCATAAACAGTTTTACAAGTATGGTATGCAAAAAAATTTCAGCCACAGTAAATGAAAGTATCATAACGATATGTCGACATTCTCTCCATTGAGTTGTTTACTAATGCAAACAACTTCAACTTACAACTGTCACCCTCTCAGGAGTACATAATTTCTGTAGATCGTTCGAGGCATGATCCGCAGCTCTTACTCGAAGGTGCGAATGCAAATATGGCCACAGCCATTTTAGAATATCTCTATAATCTGATGTTCTGAATATTTCGGATTTCATTGTTAAATACAGTTTAAAGTCAGATAACAGTGGCTTTTATAGTAAACTAGAACTAAAAGTAAATTTTGAATATTCCTTGTTTTTTTCCTTAAGCGAAATGTAGAACAAAAACAAATAACTGAATATGATATAAATTTTGCATAATTTTTATCATGATATACGTAAATTTTGCGCTTTTTTGTTGTTTTTTTTAATTGGTAAGTATAATAATATTTGGATGTTCTTGGTTTTAATACATAGTATAACGTACAATTTGGATGCCCCGTTTTTATTGTTAAGTATAATGCAATTTTCGTTCGCAGCTGTGAGGTCGTTCCTACGGATCATACCTCAACTGTACGTCAGTAGTTCCATTCCTTCGCTATTTCCGAAACGATGACTGACTGAGAAGTTACGAATAATGGAACTATTATTAATCGTAACCTCTCGGTTAATCCTACGGTCAACTAATCGCAAAAATAATCTAGGAAGTCTGTGTAGATTGGGTTTCTCTCTTTGCGGAGAAATTTTCGGTGAAACAAAATGTATGTTTTATACGTAAATTACTGAGCCGATATACATCTGAGACATATTTTTATGTCTCAGAAAGAACCGTTGTAGTTCCGAGGTTTGTCCACCAAAATCTTACCAATTTGGGACGTGTCGCTAAGATTTCCTCAGAGTTATTCAACTAGCATCGAAAAGAGAAGAATATATTTTGCACGATTTGAAAATGGCGGCCGAATCGAAGATGAAGCCTGCTTTAGGAGAAACACTGAGTTTAGAAACTCCAATAATTCATCTGATACAAAGTCTATGGGCCCCCCAGTACAGTCAAGGGTCACTGTTCACCGTCGCCGGTAAGTTTGAGCTTAGGACTTTTGGCGCTCATAGGAACTAATTCATACTTCATAAGTTGCGACGATTTTGAAAACCAATCACTTAGCTTCGAGGGTACAGAGTGTGAAACACATTAGGGTGCTATGCTTATTTGGTATTATTATTATTTTTTTCTTTCGATTATATGTTAAATACATTTGTTTTAAGTACTTGACCTTGTCCAAATTCAAGTTCACCGTTTACCTGACCAGGGGCATTTATTTTGGAAACAACATAATACATAGCTAATATTTCTCTGTGAGTGTGGAGTAAATATTAAGATCATTATCAATAGAGGTAAATATTTTTATTTAGGTTTTGGGTCTAGGACATTAGATTTCCATTTGGAAATTCCAAAACTTGTCGACAACTTTCATTGTTTTTTGAGAGAAGGCTGAACTACACCCGGGCTCTGTTATTGTGTCTTCGTATTTTTATATAACGTTGCTTACTTGAGAAATTACTCAGTCTTGCCTTAACATCTTGAAACAGAACCAGTCTTATTGATATCCTTAGTTTTCATTTTGGTGGATTTATTTATTCATATTATTATTCATTAGGATTTAAAAGTGATCAACAATTATATTCAATTTTTTTCCCATCAGTCTCAACTTCAGGTATGAGTTGTTTTGTTTTTTTTCAGTTGCTTTCAGAGTGTAGTCACTGGCAGAGCTTATTATTGAGCGTTATAGAGCTGATCAGAATATTACCGGTTCGATGCCAAATCGTAGAAAAAAATATTTTCTTGATAATTTAGGAGACTTCTTTGCTTGAGTTTGTTGCACATTAACAATGCAAGTTAAACTGACGATGTAAGGTTGAGGTCAATTGCGAGTACGAGATACATATACAATCCTCGAAACGTACTTGGATTAAATAAGCTCTGGGTCTTCTAGTATGTCGTTTTGGCACGCCAGGGGCTCATGTGGGGTTGTTTTCAAACCCTGGACATAGATCTGGACTAAACACATTAGCTTCACCGTAAGAACTTCATTTGTAACTGGTCACAATTCATACTGTGCCTATAATCTCAAAGATACCAATTTACAAGCACAGCCTGAGTGGAGATGTTTCAGTTATCTTTAACAATTAATACGATATATATTTACATAGCGAAAAATTCACAGATTAATGCATATCGTATTTTGAAAGGATTTATAGCGTATCTAATATTTGAGACATACAACCAAACTATTAGAGCGTTTCTAACTTTACAGAAAATATTGAATAACTGTTTAGCTGAGATGATTCATACGGATTCGTCAAACGATGCATGATTTTTCAAATACACACAATCAAAAGCTACTTGATCAGCATGACTTTTATTGTGGTGGAATCACTGAAAAGCCGCAGAGCACTATAATGCCAGAACCTGGTAAAAAGTTCTGAAATTTACAACAGTACAAAAATAAATGATTTGTGTCGTATATCATTCACACCTATATCGAATGTCTTAGCATTCTAGTGGAAGCATCGGATGTTCGGTCAACTAAAACGGTAATCACTGAACCAACGCCATGCGGTTCTTGTTATACTGTAGTCAGATGCGATTGGCAAACTGAGTCACAATTGTCGTATCGTGACCAGGACTCGGTTTAGGTGTTTCTTAAATCTCTCGAGGTTAAGGGGAAATGCGTCAGGCAACAGCTTCTCCGTCGCGGACATGACTTGCACCACTGATACCAAAATGCGCAATCACTGTCACATTACGGGCATATTTACAGAGGAGCCGCACATAACATGCAATCTACAGTTGCCCATTTACAAAAAAACAAAATAAAAATCACTGTGGTGCTTCATAAACTGCACGGGTGTGATGGCCACATAATGTAAGGAGTCGCCGCATGATTGAAAAAGATGCAATTGCAAGACTATGAGAAAACTGAAGTGTCTGAATTTTAGGGAAAGTATATGCAAGACCTTTCTAGCTAACAAACGTCGTATTTAAATGACTTCACAAACCTTCGAGTTTTTTTTAGCAAAATATAACACCTGAATATTTAAATTCAGCACAAACTTAGTTCGCGCGTTAATTATTAGCCGACTGGATTAGAGAAAACTCAACGGTTGTTAAATATAATTTTGATACGGTTAGCCTGCGATCGGTTATACATGACTGCGTCGTCAGCGGACAATCAATTGTGTAATGATGTACTCAGATATTTTACGGCGTCGCTTTAGTCATCCTCAAGAAGCTAATCTTCGACCATTGATTTTTTTCCACACTCGACGAAGCTCCGAATATTGACGACCTTATGCAAGTGAGAATAATCTTGTCATGTACGATGATGTGATGCTTGAACACCAAGACAATCCGGCGAGAATATTTTCTATATCTATATTATTTTTAAACTCCTGGTACAAGATTTTATTTACTTTTCGTAATTGTTATTCATGGCTGTAAAGTGTATAAAATATCTTTTGTTATCAATTTGTGTACGTGACCTGGCTCTGTTAAGAACGCAAATTGCATAGGATCTATAAACAGATGTTTACATATGTGTTGACAATTATTAATAGTAATTTTAATAATAAGACTTAAAACAGTGCTTATTGCGTAATTTCTCAGTGACTGATATGACGTTGATCGTTCAGAATAATTATGTAACTTCCCACTGGCTACGCTAGGTGACGCGAATAGGTCCATTTCTACGCAAAATGAGCGGTATATGCTGTCACGTGGGGTTTGTTGCGAGAGACAGTCGCAATATTCGGTGAAAATTAAGCGATTTTTGGAGTCATTTACACTTAATGTGTTGTGTTCCTGTTGTGCGTGTTTTATGTCGTACTTGGATATCATTCGAGAGGAAAAACTTTTTGGGACTGTTCAGTGGAAATAAAAAGTGCTCATTACTTGGACTATAATATTATTCTGGAACTGTTATAAATTATTCGAAGGAACGCCATCTTGATAATGTCACGGTTCTTGGAGGACCAGTAATTTCCGGTATTGAAACTTGTAAGGAACTTTTCATTAATTTAGTACTTTCATAGGCCTTGATAATGATTAGTTTGGATTCACTCCATAATACTGTAAGTTCCTCTCACATTTTTCAATTATAACTTTCATAATTAAATTGTTAAGTTTTATAAAACTTGTAGGTTTTACTTCTTTTCTGTTACTTAAGCTTTTGACCACAGAATCATAACAGAAAAGTTTCAGAATATGTTTGTGGAGGCCACCCAGAAGCTGTCTAGTTATCTCTTTTTTGTCGTGACTGGCGGACCACAAAAGCATCTGGTCGGTCTGGTTACGATTGTTTCAACAAGATAAACACATTGTGAAAACCTGCCCGGGATGTCATAGCAGAGTACGGGGAGCGACGCTGCGAAGCTGCTCGCGAACACCAGGAACTGAATCGTAAGATTATTGCCGGCCGCAAAAGTGCGTAAGGTATTTTACAGTGGAGACAAACTGCATGGAAGATATCACAAACGGAGAAAATAATCGAGGTGGAACAACAACTACGAGAAGAAATCACGAAGAGAACCGAGCTACTCTTGAAATACAAGCGCATGTATGTCGTCTTATACGCTATTTGAGGAATCGCCGACCCTGCCACAGTTGGTCAGGGAGTGCCGAAATCACGACTACTTTAACTATTATAGACACACCAATTGCAATAGTTGCTGGAGCCATATAAATAGTAATTGGTGTAACCGGTGACACTGATAAAATTATTCCGTCACGGCTGCATTCACGAATATGTATCGAGTCAAAACTAATTGCGGCGGGTCAAAGCAGTCTCAGTACAAGTACCAAGCTGTACTGAATTGCTACTGAGGATAGAATCGTCAGCAGGGCGAAGTTCGAAACCATTTTTGTCAGAAATGGAAACGACCGGAGACTCCGAGCACATGCACGGAGCCGGAACATGAACGGCTCCGATTTGCAGTCATTGAAAGTCGACTAAATGTTTGCAAGTATACCGTAATAACATGCTAATAGCGGTTTTGTTGGTTACTGGCCTAGGACACAGCGTTCTATCCCACATGGCTTTCCTGTTGCAGGGGTACATGTGAGTAACACTCACCCGCAAGTTGTACGCGTGATTGAGGGCAATGCTATTGGGGTTAGAAGGCTGAGACCTAGATGAATAAGACAATCTAAAATCGCAATTATTATACTATTACTTAAAAATCCTAGGACGAAATAAATATCATTTGGGACAGTATGCAGCTAATTTATCATAATATAGATTAGACAATTTGCAACTCAAATTCGACTGCTGAAATACCGTAAAATTTTGCCTGATGTTCGCATGCTTCCTGATCTGTTATCATGCTGTGTATTGGTTTGTTATTTGCTGTGAAAACTACTACTTCCGTTACTGGTGGGCGCGAACAGGAAAACTAAACAACAGAAGGAAAATGGACACACCAAACCAAAACCTTATCACTCCGGCTAGTACGCCACATTTTCAAATTCCTGATTATGTGCTTGACGACCTTTGCAGGTATTAGTTCATAATAATGATTTTATTGTTGAAAGACAGTCCTGAAATAAAAGACATCGAGGGTTACTATAAACACCGAAATACACTGAAAACCCGAAATACACTTGTATTTACATGTTTTAGGTGTATATATCGGTGTACTCACAGGAATTATGGTTTGTTTTTGTTTGAATAGTATTACAGAACAAAATAAAATATGATTGGAGCGATTTTGATACGAATTATTTACTTTTTTTTTCGTTATAACTGAAGTCATGCAATGGCTTCACTTGGGCGTACTTGATTCGACAGATACAGTCAACTTAGAATCGCAGTAATACATACACAGAATGAAAGTGAAAAGAATCAAAAGTACTCTCTGACATAACATTATATTCTCTTGTAAATGGCGTGTGCACAAAACGTGTGTTGCTTCGGGAAGAACTGCCGTAATGCCTTTGACTAGAGCCTTCTCATCATCACTTCCAATTGCAAGGCTCTTAAGATTTGAATCCATAAGTTTTACTTTCAAATGATGGAATAAATGACTAAGTTTCAAAATTGCTATTATCGTGAATGAAGAGCGGTCCAAGAAAGATTGGTGGTTCACCTGTTCTGACTCATTTTACTGTCAGTTGCTTGTAACATGTTACCATCAAATGCATTTTACAAAGTTTTGTCCAAGCCAAGTACAGTCTGCCTGGAGCAACAAAGATTCTTAATATCCCTTATTTGTTTGTCTGTGTACAGAATTACACAAGGGGGTTTACCGCTGGTCCTGATAAATGATCGTGCAAACAAGTTATTCTTAGTTACCGTATTTTCGAGATTCCTGATTTGGTCAGCAATATTGTTGGAGTGTCCTAAAGCTATTCTGTCCTTTCGATTTTTTATTTTATTTTATTAATTTTTTGGTCATAAATTTGTTGAAGTCCTTTCGGTTGGGACAGTTCATCATATTTTGAAGACAGTTTATTTAATATTTGATGTGGTTTCATATTTTCAGTCATTTCTGTAATGTCATCAAAAACATAGGCATCTGCAAATATTCGTGAGTTTCCATGTGGCGTTAAACCAGGAAATTTTCCTATATATTCAACCAGTGACAAATTACTTGAAAGACCCCTCCCTTAACCATGTGACCCTCTTTTTATACATAGTGTTCTTTTTCAAGTGAAAGTTTTCTGAACCAGTGAGTGCTCTTGAAACTGCTCTGTATAAACAGTTACCATCATCACCTGCTGACACTGGTACGAGATCCCTTAAAATTGCTGGGTGATACATTTTTAAAATTTCCACAGAAACTGCATCTTTCTCTCCATTGTTAGACATGTGCCCTGATTCTGGAATAAAAATCCCATAGGTGATGAGAAGTTTACTTTTGCAATTTGCTGCATTGGTCAGGGCATTCTTTTCTTTCCAAGGGAAAGCGTTCTGCAGTCTGGAAATATATTTTGACAGTGTTGTTTAAATAAAAACACAGACATGTCCTTAATATCAACTTCATTGTTTCGTTTCACAAAAATCAGAATCAGGTGTGATTTCTTCAAATAAGC
Organism: Megalonaias nervosa; assembly: GCA_016617855.1. Lineage (NCBI taxonomy): Eukaryota > Metazoa > Mollusca > Bivalvia > Unionida > Unionidae > Megalonaias > Megalonaias nervosa. Next base: position 9,009 of record JAECUM010000949.1, read on the forward strand.
AATTCAAGAATAACGGCAGCGATGAGCAGACGGGTGCAGTTTCTTCATTGTGCTTGACATTGTTATCTTCATAGAATGTGTGCAGGATGCGACTGGTATCAATGAACACTTGTGGTTGGTGTAATATTTCACAGGATTTTAATGAATATACCAAGAAAGGTAGATTAAAGCAGTAAGTATGCCCCGAGGGCAAGAATGGCCAGATATGTGTGTGTATGATTTGGATTTTTAACGAAGCTTTAACAATGGCCAGATATAGTTACACATAGTTTAATGTCATTGATTTTAAGAATCTTTGTCAGTTGCAATTACAAATGGGGATTTCGTATATAGCATGAGCTGAAGTAGGCTTTGAAATGCATAGGTCAATGAATTCAAAAGAATATAATATTAATAATGTATCGATTGGACAGAATATAGATGGATGCATAGATAGATACATGAAAATTATAAAAGTGTCATAAATGTGTACATTCATTTCAACGAAAATTCGGCACAAATAGACTCTTAATTAAAATTTTGGAATCATATAAATTTGATCAAAATATTTACTTGTAGAATAATAACGACAAACAATATGTCATTCATCAAGATATCTATTTATATGTATGGTATGACTAAATGCAAAAAGTTATGAAAGGTTAAAAATTTTACAAAAAGTCATGAAAATTACACAAATATTGTGAAAAGTTATGGAAAGCTAACTTAAAATTATATATTGACTGACTATTGTGACTTTGATTTTCAGTTTCAGTTGATACTTATATTTCACGAATTAAATGATATATGTGTAGTAATTCGTTATACATGATATTTAATATACTTTTTTGTATATAAAGTATTTCCAAAAAGATCCTTTTAGCAAATGATATCCTTTTTGCGAAAAGGACTTACCTGTATGCAAAACGGATCCACCAAGTTCTATTATCAGTTGCAATCCATAATTTTGTTTAACAAATGAAATTGTAATGTCTGTTAATTCATTTCCATATCATTTAACACATCGCTTTAATAACGAGCGTGTATAGGTTTTTACAGCAAATGGGGTCCTTTTGGGAATAGGATTTACATGCCAACATGCTCTTACCATGGTTTAAATCAATATTTTGATTAGAGTCTATTTGTGCAGAATTTTTCATTGAAATGAATGCAGTCAAATTGAAAATGCATTAAGCGACTTCAAAGCTGCATCAAACCGACTTTCACTGTCCCTTCCGAATTCAGCAAATCAAAAAAGATTGTTTTTTTAATTTGAATAAGAAGTGGGATCAAAAAGGTGTGTGCAGTCAGTTTGAACATGAATTAAATGATTTAAAACAACGTGAATTAAATCGACTTACACCGTTCGTTCCAGAGATTACCTCCATTCTGGAACGACCAGTCTTTATCATACCACTTACAGAACGATCAGCTGTTTATGATACCTGTTGATAAAGTAAGATCGTTTGATGAGTTGGTTTAACTAGGAAAAAAAGTAAATAATTGGTATCAAAATCACTGCAATCATATCTTATTTTGCTCTGTAATACAATTCAAACAAAAACAAATCATAATTCCTATGTGTACACCGATATATACACTGAGAACATGTAAATACAAGTATATTTCGGTGTAGTTAGGTTTTTCACTGTATTTTGGTGTTTATAGTAACTGAGACATCGACCCTGATATTTATGTTTTGGGGGCCTATGTCTTACATAGTAGGACCATGGGTAGCAACAGGGGATGAATGTTTCAGAAGTTTAGAATAAATAAAATTAGAATGTTTTCTGCATAATTCGAATGTGCTGAATCAAAAAATAAGCTCATGATATCTTCTCAGATAAATTCACAGGAAGCATTCAAACACATGCACCATCCACCATTTTTAATATTTTTTGGTCACTTTTTGCGTACTCTTGACTCATGCTATTTCAAGATGACATTTGCATATTTTTTTACATTTGGTTATATAGAAATGTTAGGTGAACATTCAGCCATAAGAATAAATAGACTTTTCCTATGTTCCAGGTACTTAGGAAGCCTTTCTTTGCCTTTTTATCAAGTTTCTCCCCCACCCAACATATTTGTATGAGATACTATATTCTTCAGTCATACACATGTTGAAATTATATGTTACTCTTAAAATTTAATGTTTTATGCATAATTTGTGTGTGCGGAATTAAAAAATGAACTCATCATTATGATATCATTTCAAATAAATTCTTAACATGCAGTGAAACACATGCACCATCCAACATTTTGATATTGGTCTTTGGTCACTTTTTGCAAAATCTTGACCTCATGGTTATTTCAAACCACCATAGGCTGGGTCAACATGACGTCACAAGCTTAGCGACCTACTTTCTGCCATAGTGCGGAGGTGAAAACAATTGCTTAGTAACAGTATTGTAGCTTTAGTTATGTTCAGTATTGCAAACCATTTTGCTTTACCTGTATTTTGTTTATTATTTCTGTTTTCAGTTCAGAAGTGCTGCATAGTCTTCTGTACAAGCAGGATATAAAACCACGAATGTGTGTCTGTCGAATATTGTTATAGATGTAATATATTTTAGGTTGATAAGGGTGCAGTGGTGTGTATGTGTCACGTCCATGTGTACACGACAATATACCCCAATTAGTGTCAAGAGAGTTTGAAGGCTGTGTTTCTTATATAGTTTGTATATTGTACACTTTTCATTTTGTAAAATGATGAATATAAATGCAAGGATCATGAGATCAATTGGCCATTCTTGCAATGTTTTAAGTTTACCAAGAGACTCTGGATAGCAATGCTAATTCACGATATTTACAGAAACTTAAAGTTGTGGAAATTAATGACTGTCCTTATAAATTTCCAGCAGATATTTGGGTAAATAACCCAACAAAATGGCCTGAAGTGACATGGCCTGATGTTTGCAACTATCTTACAGATACACCTGGTAAGTTTTTTTAAAACAAATATTTTGTTGAAGTAATTGTACACCTTGTTCTTAAACCTATTTTTCTTTAATTAAACTATAACAAAATCTGAAATTTTCAGTTGTTATTGTCTGTGATCCTAATTATTTTTTAAAGTTCTCATTATTTTATATTTTTCTATTATTATTCTTTAATTGTCCTATTAAACCTTGGTTAATAAGCACTAAAAGTTGTATAATTTTCAGCCTATGCACATTTATCCACACTGCGTTTATAATAATTTGTTTCCATTTTTTGCAAGGAGTGTACACCAAAGAGTCAATGAAAAACTACAGAAGTCTTGAGGCACACAACTTTTTACTATCAGGATGGGTGCAAACTTAAAAGTTATATAAACATTAGAGTGGTCATATTCTAGTTTGGTAATACTTGTGTAGTAATCAAACTGATAGCCATTAAACTATTATTTTAATCTTTTTATTGTTATTGTTTAATACTTTAATGCTTTGCAAATATTTACACTGCAGCTTTCTCATCATTACACGTAAACAAGAGAGGTTTATATATTCTGCATTGCTACTGAATCATGGTATGATACAATCTGTGTGTAAATTTTGTTTAATTTTTCAGGCTGGGAGAGTCATGTTCTCATGTTGGTGCCCTTCTTATCAAAATAGAAGCTGCAGTTCACAATGGGTACACATGCCAAGCATGCACAGAGAAACCATGCGAATGGAATGAGTGTTTTGTTAAGTCTGTAACACCAGCACCAGTTACATCAATTAAATTTTACAAGGATAAAGCAAAGAATAGGCTAAGAGAAAGTATTCACACACGAAAGCCACCACCTCCAACACCACTAGTTTTAGAACAGCTGGGATTCATTCAGAGCTTAGAGAGCTGCCAAAACAAGTCTATTGGACTAAGCACATTCAAAGAAAAAGCTCATCACTTTGCAAGTAGAGACAAACAAATATCAGTAAGACACTTGCCAATGCCCCTGATATCTTTATACAACCCAAACAGCATTAATCTTACAAAAGAAGAATTAGTGGAAAAGTGTAAACAAGTATTGCCAACTGTGACAGTCAGTGCCAGTGAAAAGGAGTACTTCATGTAGTGCACCAAAAATCAGTCTAATTCATTGGTATGGCCCAAGCAAAGAACTGGTAGAATAACAGCATCTGTGGCATATAGTGTACTGCACACCAATGTGGACTGTCCTGCTCCTTCACTAATTAAAAATATTTGCAACCCTGTACAGCAAAAACTGAAAAGTAAGCCAGTGCAATGGGGGCATTTGTATGAAGCTACTGCTCTTCAACACTACACAGCTGCCATATCTACACAACATCAAGATGTGAAAACTACAAGGACAGGATTAGGTTTGTGTATGGATAAAGGGTTTATCAGTGCTTCTCCAGATGCTCTATTTTCATGTTCATATTGTGGCAATGCTGTTGTGGAGATAAAATGTCCATATACATTAAAGGATGCCAATGTAGATGAAATCACCAGTGCTACTAACTATTGTCTTGCGTCAAACAATGAATTGAAGAAAGACCATATCTACTATGCACAGGGCCAGCTTCAAATGTACGTGTTCCAGAATACATTCTGCCACTTTGTTGTATGGACCAATAAAGCATGTGTTGTCACTGTGGTCAACAAAGACCAACATTTCAATGATAACATGGTGAACAAACTTGAAGTTTTCTGGATTGAACACTGCCTGCCAGAATTACTGACACGAATACAGAGGAAGACTGAAACCATAGCACATGCAGCCTCAGCCAGTACTTCAGAAGACAGTGGAGTCTTCTGCTACTGTCAAAACACCTGGAATACAGATGATGATGACATGATAGTTTGTGATGGGGACCAATTGCAAGTTTAAGTGGGTACATCTCACTTCTGCCAAGATTAAACGCCCTCCTAAAGGAACTTGGTACTGCAAAGGTTGCAAAAGGAGAAAAGGCACAAAATGACTTTTTATGATTTAAGGAAACAAATGCATTATTTGTCATCTTTATGTCATACTAAAATGCATTTATATAATGATCATTCAGATTTAGAAGTATGTGAAAAAAATCTATGTATAAAAGTCACTTTTCATGATTGCAGTTATGGCAATAGGCTTATCACATATTGTTAACAAAGTAGCTCAGTTTGACCATTCAAATATATCATGTATATGAAAATAGAAACTTATTCTGCATACTAAAACACAATTGTGACGTTGCCTCAAAAAATGTGTCCATTAATAAAAAAATTCAAATGACTACATAAACTGAAAGTATCTAGCTTTTTTTCCCCCTTGCATCAGAAGTAAGAACAATACCATCACCTATATTTGTAAGAATGGCACATGTTCTGACAATTTTAGCAACACTTGAAAGCATGTCATTATGTGCTTCTGACTTAATTGAATTCACGAACTGAATTGGCAGAGTCCCTTGTAAAATTGAAAATCTTGACTCCATGTGAATTCTAACTGATGATAGTTTCAAGATTGTTCCACTTCACGGGCAGGAAGCTGTTTTTTCCCTTTGTAAATGCTGGCAAGATCAACTCTGCAGAACATTGAGTTGCCATGTCTTCTTGAAGAGTAAAACCCATGTCTGCCAAAATCTGATCCCCAGGGTGATGAAATGCTCAGCTGATATATCCTGGTTTGTGTGATATTTCAGTATCTGAAACACGTCCTCCCCAGGCCTTGGACAGAAACACAACTGATCCCAAGGGATTACATGCAACAGGAAACTTCATTGTTGTGTGTTTTTTTTAAGCTACTGTAGCACTAAGCTTTAGCTTTGTGTACTTTTGGGTTTTTAATGAAGATTTCAATTATATTCGTCAAACGGGGAAAGTGCATCTTGAAAACACTGAGTAAAGTTTTAAAAATAGTATCTTGGTCTGGCCAGTGAATAAAAAAACAAGCTGAGATTCTATTAGATTGACTCATTTCCAAAATATATCAATCACAGTGCTCCTCCCAAGGTTGCACTGATCAGCCAAATATTAAAATTTTGGATTTTGTCTCAATTTGACTAATGTAATGAAATACTGTTCTATAGCAGGTACATTTCCTCATCTTGAAGTAATTTTGGATTCCAAAAAATGAAAAAAGTTTTCTGAAATACTTCCCATGACAAATATGTGTAGAATTTGCATTTCTTATCATTTTCCCTTACTAGTACAATTGAAAGCTGCAGTCTTTTCAGTTTTGCCTCAGTGTCTAAAAGTTTTTTTACTAACCATGATTCTTTCAGATCTCAGGTTGTCAATTTCATCCATGAGCATTTTCCTTTCTGTCTCGTAATGGATGGGTAAATCCAAGCACTTCCTGCTTGTCTTCCACATATGTACAATTTACCTTTTCATTGGTATCTACGCCTCGCTTATAGTGCAATCTATGTTTTTGGACCCCATTGTGCGCGAGTTATCTAAAAAGGTGTAATGTGCATAGAATCACTTAAATCAATGTTTATTTTGGTTTTTTATTATTATTCAAACAAGTACAAGTCTGTATCCTCATGTACAGCAATATATACACTGTATTGTTTGGTAATTTCATTTTTGTTCCTCCAATTCGTTTTGTTTTGTTGTGGTGAATCTAGTGTCCGTTAATTTGTTTTTATAAGTCTATAGGTTTTCCAAAATGATAACAATTGCCAAAGGAGCAGCCCAAAAATTATTCCTCTTAAGCTGACGATCAGACCTATTAAAATTATATATCTGGTGATTGAAAAGTCATGAAATTGTTATATGGTGTGCAGGTTTTTGTCCAGAAAGTTGACTTACATTTACAGTATAACATTATCTGCCCTTAAGAAGATGTACTACTTCCACCATGTTGGCAGTATATCTTCCATTTTGGATTACAAGACTGATGAAAAAATATCAATAATTAAGTGAAATTGTGCCATAGATATCAGCACTAATCATGAATAAACTAGTGTTTGTATTTTCAAAGGTAGTAACATTATCTCTTTCACATACAGTCAAAATTGCATATATTTCTTTGCCTCAGCACCAATTAATTTCCTTTCATCCATTTCAGTCGATTTGTCATCAACATCCCAGAAGAAGAAAAACTAGATTTGATACGTATCTTTTTCCAAATAGAGCAAGCCCATTGGTTCTACCTAGATTTCTATTGTGCAGAGAGTCCAGAACTCAAAACATGTGGGATCAAAGATTTCTCAGGACAAAATATCCTTTTCACATTGTGCACTGTATTTAGACAGAAATTTGTCACAGTGGGTAATTGTTAAGGATGTCTCTTACTTTATAGACATTTTTTTTTCTGAGACGGGGATTTTGTTTCAAGTTGCAATATCAGAATGTTTTTATTTTTAAAAAAGTTGCTTATTTTCTTCAACAATTGCAATTTTATCAAATAGACTTAATAAAAAAAAACAACGCAAGCTAACAACATTGAATGAAGAGAAAGTTTTGAAGTAACATTGTGTATAATGGCCTGATCACCTTCTGAATTTTCATCATTAAATGATATCATCTAAATTATATTTGTATGACATTGATTCAAATGAGATCTAGAGAGAAAAGTCTATACCTTTCTAGAAAATGCTATAATCATATCACTTAATAATAACAGTATCACATGACAGACATTTTGATCATTTTCTTGACTTCGGCACTCTTCAAACACTGTCCGTCTTTGAGTGGGCATGCCCAAGAGGTGGAAAAGATCATGGGGAACTGGAAGTCATACAAAATGAGTGTACCCACGTATGGCGCCATAATGCTGGACCCAGACATGAAATATGTAAGTACCCTTCTATAAGCGATTTAATTGATTTATGCACTTGAAGGTACAATTAAACTTAATGGATTTTGTAAGTATTATAACAATTTATATACTCAGATATTTGTGTGAGGTGGTTCTTTCATGGTAGGAGGACTGTGAAGAAACTGGAGGAGACCATTAGTGTGAGACTGGCAACTGCATACACTGTCATAAAGTAAAATGGTATATAATTTGTGAAATTGACTGCATGTTTGTATTCACTGAAGGAAGCATATATCAATACATGTATCCATGTCCATCTGTCATGTCACAGTATGTCACATCCATCACAGATCATGTTACATCCATCACAGACTGTGTTTCTTACAAAATGGATTTTGAGGCATTTCATGGTTGGTATGAGGCTTTATATAAAGAAGAATTAGCTCACATTTGACATTTACTGACATAATTTGATTGAGTTTCGGCCCCTGCTTAAACTTTAACCATGCTTATAAAACCAAATGTTATTAATTTGCACCATATTGCCTTGGGCACTCTTGCCATATGAACACATTTATGGGTTTTTGCTTTTCTTTTTCCAAAAAGGTTGTAAGATTTTGGTGTGTTAAGCAAAGTGTGGAAGTTACTAGCTTAATAAAGATGGCAAGAGAATGTCTTGCGTGTGGTACCAGTATTAATAACACATCATATGCTAGAAGGACCTGTTGTTCATCTGTATATTTGCACCAATGTGTTATTGTTTAGTTGGCTTGGTTATTCAATATGGCCACCCAACACCTTGAAAATATTGTTATTGCTACTCACCTTGAATGGATGGTTTTATATATCCATATGGGGTTTTCACTAAAAGATGTCTTATGATTATCTGATTGGTCCGAAATGAAAATGGAGTTGACCAGTCATCCAGAATTGCTGCCATAATGACATTCTTATTATTTGCTGTTCTGGAAGAACGAAATGTCATCTTGACATAATATTTTTGCCAGAATGCTTCTATTATGTCTAGCTGGTCAAAATTGAAAATGGTGCTGATCTGACCTCCAATATGGCCACTATTGTTGTCATCTTGAAAATTTGCCACTTATTAATGAATGGCCATATAAACATGAGGTCGATGAAAATAAAAATGGCACATATCTGGCATCCAATCATGTCTCTATGGTTGCCATCTTGAAAAGTTTGTTATCACTACTCCTAACTCCCCCGCCCCCCAACAAAAAAATCATGTCAGCATGGGATTTTTACCTGAAGACTATCTGCTTGGTCCGAAAGAAAGTTGCACCAGTCTGATGTACACTATGATTACCATAGTGGCCATTGTGAAAATCTTGTAATTGCTTCTTCTTCTGAATGGATGGAAATATTAATATGGGTTTTTCGCCAAAAAATTGATGATGCCTAGGTGGTTCTAAATGAAAATAGTGTCTGTCTCATATCCAATATGGCTGCCATGATGGCCAACTTCAAAATCTTGTTATCATTAATTCTCATGAATGACTGGTCATATTTTCATGATGTATTAACCAGAAGACGTCTAATGAAGTCTAGTTGGTCCTAAATGAAAATGGTGCTGATCTTGGTGCCACCACAATGGACAATTTGAAAATCTTGTTATTGCTCAAGACTTTTAGAGCTGGTTTCAACACTAAGCAGTTAAAAAGAATAGTCAGTCTATCATGCATTACTGAAAATTATTTGGGCCAGTACATCCAAGATAGTTGATTGAGGGACTTTGGTTCAGTTCCCATTTTTGTCCTGTTTAATGAATATTATCAGTGAGTAATGCTTGGTTGGTGAGCAAAACTCTTTCTACATAAAAGGACGTACATAAAATTACTTTACAATAGGATGGACAAGTCTGCTGAATTGTATGCACATATTAAATATCCATCCATGTTTCAGATGAAAATGTTAAACCTTGCACATCTGATAATAAATCATGATGGGAACAGGGTTTCAATTTAACCCTTGTAGTGCTGGAGCCATATATTTATGGATGACGTCACCTGACTGTGTATGCAGGAACCATATATTTATGGTCAAATGTTGCCTAGCTCTGTGTGCGGATACCATATTTTTATGGCACAGGACAGTGACGTCTACAGATGTCCAATCTAGGTCAATCATTAATTGTGTGCTAATAATAGGCACAGAGATAGCATATGTGATAGAGAAGATGATGACTTTGCATCATTGTAACAGAACATCGGTGAAACATGTATTAAAACAGACTTATTTGCCTAGGAAAGTCTGTTGTCAACAGTGGACATTGATGTAAACAACATGGTGCCTGCTAAGTAGTTGCAGTCTCTCAGCTGTCTCATAGCTAGTTGCCTCTTATTACTATATATATGTATGGGATAGTCAAATCAGAAAAAAGTTTATTAAGGCTTTGAGCAGAAGTGTAGAGGCATAAATAGCAGTACACAATTTTCCAAATTTGAGAATTAATTTTCTGCAGGAATATACCACGTGTTGATATGTTATTGCACTGACACTATCACATGTTGATATACAAGTGCTATGACATGGCCATTCCATTCAGTAACAACTTAAAGTTCCACTAAATTGAGCCCAGCTACGTAGTAGCTAAGTTTATCAATGAGTCTGTCATGTGCAGAAACTTGTCTTATATTAGGGGATACATTGTGTCCTCAAGAGTGATAACTGTACTAGCTTGAAAGGGACAAACCATTCATTTTAGTGGGGTGTCAGGTGTCGACTCTGAGGTACTCCTTCCTTGCCTATCATTTAAAAAAAAAAATGCACAATACTCCTATGGTATTGTAAAGTTCATTCTGCTCTGCTTCTCCTATCTCTCTCTCTCTCTCTCTCTCTCTCTCTCTCTCTCTCTCTCTCTCTCTCTCTCTCTCTCTCTCTCTCTCAGTAATCATGTTGAAAAGGAGATAGATAAAAGAAAGAGATCCACTTCTTAAGTAACCCACTCTTATGACAGCAATGTGAAATGTATGTGACTTCAGAATCTAATAATCAAGAACTTCATTCAATATCTGAACTTTCGACCTGGTGGATATCTTTTTTTTTTCTCATAAGTTCGTTTTGTTTTGTTTTAACAGCTAGTTACTGATGTAGGCCAATGAACATATAAAGCTTGTTCTTTTTTTGTAATTTATTTTCCTCAAACATTTGACAACGTAAAAGTCATAATATGTTGAGATTGTTGCTGAGAAATGTACTTTATTTCAATTAATTTTGGCAGGTTGCAATTAATAATTATCATTGAAAACCTCACAACTCTTGCACTATAATTTATAATCAATGAGAAATAATTATGTTAATTTTCCGTAATAATGACTTTCAGGCCTCTCATTTGTATAGTTCCATTCAAGAGAAAACTGACAACCAATATCACTATCATGTATTTGTACTGGACACATGAGCTCCCGATCCAGTGTTGCAAACTACCATCTCAGTGTTCATAATGTTGTTTATTTCTGCCTCACTTGGTGATAAAGATCAATGAGCACATTGACATTTTTCAGCTGATGTTTTGTTACCATATATAACCGAAAAATAGTACACAGTTTTGTGTCGAGAGAAGACCTAAATTACTGGCTGTGACAATATTGCTGTACCTGATATAACATTAAAATCATTCAGACGTAGACACTAGAATGTTACAGAATTAAATATGTGTATTTGGTAGGCCATTGACAGTTGTGCTTAAACTAGCTGAACATAAGAGGATGTATTAAAAATAAGATTTTAAAACAGCTTGAGTTGTAAAGAAAGTTATTCTAAAACTATATGTGCAATCATGTATTAAAGAACTCGTTAGTTATAAAAGCTATTGAAGAAATCAAAGACATAATGTATCCCATAGTATTGATATGCATTCAGTTTGCATGTTAATACATAGTAAACGAAAGTTAAGACATCACAAGATTTAGTAATGAAGCTGGTGAAAATAAAAGTTTATGTAGTATGAGTCTAAAAATAGCCCAAAAGTCATTCTCTGCACCATAAAACATGACCAATATAATTGTTGTACAGTGGGCCCCCCACTTGAACGGCCCCCCTGACCAGTGACCACCTGCTTCTTATGGCCAGAATCCCTTGGCACCGACGAGTTTGTATTCAAAAGAGCCCCTCAAGAATGACCACCCCGTTAATGTGAGCAGCGGCCAGCATATTAGTACAAAAATGTAAAATGTTCCCCTCACAAGCAGCCGCTTTTTATTTCAAATGTGTCCAGAACTAATAATTAATTCATATCCTAAGGTAAGTAATCAGATTATCTCTACCATCAGTACCTGTCTCCCGATGTCAGGTTTCCGTTACTGAAAGAAGTGTTGGCTAAGGTACATGTAACACTAAGATTAATATTACATCATTATCTATAAATGCTGACATTTGCAGGAAATTGGCCCAACAATGTTGTGATAGAGTTTTAGGCTTCACATGTCTGTTGAGTTCTTCTCTTTGATGATTACAACCAGATGTAATTGTCAAGCTCATAACATGGTCAGCATAGGCTAAATATAGATTTTGTGGATTAACACTCACACACAGAAATTAATCTTGAACAAAACAGGGTACCAGACATAGACCGAAAAATCATGTGACAGTACGTCTATCGCTTCCTTGATGATGAAGGCATTTCATCCACTCTACAAAAGTTTTGTCTTATTAGTTAAATCACATACAGTTAACAACATTCACATAAATCATTACTAAACATTAATATGTCATCACGTAAACGGAAACATTCTACTTTACAAGAAGGCAGGTTATTCTACTTGACGATATGGGGGGGAGGTGGAGCGGGGACTTGCTGAACAATTTTATGTAGAAAAGACACTAATAAAACAATTTTATGCTGAAAAGACTCGAATAAACAACGTTGTAACTGATAAGATTATTCAGCATTAGTGTGAAAATGGAGCAAATGGAAAGAGAATTGTGTATGTACCAAGATTTAAATGATGTTTTTGAATGGTTTTGCAATGTGCATGACAACAGTACCCAGTTGCATATCAAGCATACATCAAGAATAAGAAATATTAATGTATATTCAGTTGAAATAAGTCTATTTTTAAAACAAGAAGAACCTTATAATAATTAATGTTATTTTTAAACGAAGATATTAAATGCTTTGAAGTATGTAGCTTTCTTAATATGTACATTACATATACTTCTCACAAAATATTTACTCCCCCTCTGGAAAGGCCACCCATCTTATAAGGCCACTTTTGCGGTGCAGAAGGGGTGGTTGTATAAGAGGGGACCACTGTACATTATGGTAATTAGTATTTTACATTCATAATTAAAACAGCTTGATAACATTGAGTTCTTTGAAAAATAAATGCCGTATTTAGTGGGATAATAGATTCTGACAACAATACTATTTTAAAAGTCTTTTAAACCTTTCAAACACTAACATTACTTTTTGGTTGCTATGACAACCAAATTAAACTTATAATTATTTATTTTCAGTATGATTAGTATTGGTTCCTTATCAATGAACTGTAAGTGAATAGAATTATATTTTAGATGGAGAAAATTTGTGAATAATAACTACATAAATATTGCATCATCTGAATATTGTAACATACTGAAATGTAGAGACATGTTTGACAGTAAAGTTGTAATTATGTAGCATAGGCCTAAAAGTAATGAACTGAGGATATATGATATGTAGAAAAAAAATAGCTGTCCATGTACACATTCAGGATAACTATATTTGATGGAAAATTAGACACTATATTCGATTTGTTCTTGGTCAAAAATTACTTTTCCACCTTTTTTCTCTATTTGGTTGCTATGGTAACCATGAACACATCAGTTTCACCAGCATTTTAAGTGTTAGCAATCTGCATGCATATCTGCATCACTTTGCAAAATTTCACTGCAGTCTGTTGTAAATAATAGTTCTGAAACTATTATATGGATGTTTCCCAAAAAGTCTGTATTGTTCTGAAATAATTCAGCATGCACAGACAGGGCAGTAAGAAACAAATCAGCACTGGTTTCAAGGTCAGGCAAAACAACACAGCACTACCAGGGTTAAAATGCAATGCAAGTCTTCGAACAAATGTGACTTGTGAATCATTGGTTGACGCTTCCAATATCTGGCATAGGTCTGTTACTTCTGAGATGGCAGACACCAGCTGCAATATTCAAACAGCTGATCTAGTTAGCTCTTTACTGTATTTATAATTTTATAAGCAGACACATACTACATGAAAAATAGACAGGAAATGCTTGAAAATTTTATGAATGAAACACCTTTCTACCATAATTTGAGTGATAAATTTACTCCTTGAAAAGGAAATTATGTCAGTTGCCTGAAATAATAATAGTAATAAAGAAATAAGTAATAATTATGATGTAAGGATTCAGTGCACGGTATTTGTTAAAGTACCAAGTTTGATATGTGAACCTGCATTCAGTGTTCAGTTGTGTATATAAGTCACTTGAGCCAATTCACATGGTACCTGCATAATATGGTCATACTGTATGAAATATCAACAGAGGAAAAACTTGACATCAGCAAATATAACTAAATTCACCAGCATTTGTAATGATGAATAAATCCCTTGAATAGGAATTTAAGCATATTGCTGAAAAAATTCACAAAAAAATGTTAGTGTAACATATAGACCAGAAAATTGTCAAGGCATATCTAGTAATGCATGTTAAACTCCATGCTGGTGCTGGGATCATGAACTTCTATGGATGTTTTCTCTCTGATTTAAATAATGTGTTTAATTTTCTCACATTTTAAAAAAATATTTCAGTGCCTTCTTGTACAAGGGTTCTTGACCAAGGCCAGCTGGGGGTTTCCAAAGGGAAAAATTAATGCAGAGGAGACTCCAGAAGATTGTGCAGCTAGAGAGGTATGTTAAATGGAAAAGGTAAAGTAACTTGTTGCTGAATGGTTTCCTTTTTTGTCCCTGAAGATTAAGCATCCTTAATTTTTTTCCACATTTAGTAGTACTAACATAATGAAAGTGCAAGACCATAACTGCAAAAATTTGTTTTTGTAGACTCATAAAGTGTTTGACCTTTTTGAGTGCTTATCTTCAGTAAATTCTAACATCAAATGCAGTAACCTGTTTTATGTGACAGTTTCTATAAGTATTGAAAATGATCTGTTTTCAATTTAAAAAGATTTGACAGATTTTTTCAGTAAAATTCACATGTGAAATGATTAATACCAATGTTAAAATGCAATAAATGAGTTTTCCTTGTTTAGCTTCTGAAATATGTATTATAAATCCTATAAAAAGAAACACTGAGTGGAAGATTTTCATACTAACAAAATTACAGACCTGACAGCCATCTGCTACTTAGACTGTTTCACTGTACAAACATCAGTAGAGAATGGTATGGAGGGGATAAAGGGTACACTTCTTTTAGGAAATTACTACCATGAAGTTCATTCATATTAAACTACTCACAAATTGCTATCTCAATAAATTGTCAAAACTAATTGTTTGAATATGCAGACTCATCATTAAAGCTTTTCTGTCTTAGCACCTAAAATTTGTGTCTTAGAGGTCACCTGTATCTAGCAGTCACTGTCTTAAACAGCTGCTTTTTCAAGGTCCTGTAAACCACTTTAGTTTAGAAATAATAACTCAATTTAGCATCCACATAGAGGCCACTTATATACCCACCATGTTATGACATCAGTCTGTCTGTTGGTTGCAATTTTGGTTCTATATTTTGTGGAAGGCTTGTTTTGAGGGCAAGTAAGAATACTATTGATTTTGAGCTCAAAGGTCAAGGTCACTGACAGAACAAAAATGGTTCTCATATAACTGTACTCATCTAAAGCAACCATGAAGACTTGGCCTATGGTTAGCAAGAACCTTTTCAACTTTGGGATAAAAAAATTCAAAGGTCAAGATCACTGCAACTGAAAGAAAAATATATTTTCCACATTAATAACTCAAATTCTCTACCGTCTGCATTTACCAAACTTTGTGGAAGGCTTAAATTTGAGTTAAGAAAGAACACTATCAATTTTGGGGTCAAAAAATGAAAGGTCAGGTCATTGAAAGAAGAAGTAGCTTCTCCATAATAGCATTAGATCTATATCACATACCTGGACCAAATGTTTAGGTTATCTTGTACTTGGGATAAGGAGAGGCCTGTCAGTTTTGGGATCGAAGGCGAGGCCACTGTGATTGAAAAAAGAAATGGTATCTTCACAGTGACTAAAATCCTCCATTATCTTGAGTTACAAAACTTTATGGATAGCAGACATATTTGGTTGGAAAGAACTAAATCGATTTGGGGGCCTAATGGTCAAAAATCAAGGTAACTGTGACTGAAAGATGAAAAATAGTAAACAGAATGACAGTAAGCTCTTGCCTTCACTTTAGACTCTGCTTTCAGGGTGTATATGGATACCTTTGATCAACTAAACCTCTCTTGAGTTTGAAAGAAACAACAATTGGTCATGTAACAGGGCTTTGGTTGGCTTGATTTGGCATCATATGGTACAGCAACACATCTAGCTTATTTGGTACCTAGGCAGTTATATAAATATATTTATGCAGTATTTTACCTTATGTGTAAAATGTGCAAGCATTTTATTTTTTTCTACAGAAAAATCATATTGTTTGGTAAAATATGGGAAAAGTGACTTGGTATGGAGAAATTTGGAGAGAACTTGATTGGAATTCACCAGTAAAAGTTTGACCACAAACTCTTACAAGCATTCACGCAGTCATGAATTATATCATTGAATACAAGCTGTATATATCTTTTACATGACATTCATATGTGAAGAAACATTGGCTTCTTTTCATTAATAAAGAGTATAATCGCAAAAAGGATGAACTGTTTCATAAGGAAATCAGACCAGTCATGAAAGTTTATACAAATTATCCTAGACAAGATGAAATGATAGAAGTTTGGGTCTTGATGTCATTTATATAACCAAGGACTTAGCTAACTGAGGTTAGAATGGAAACAGTTTTAAAATACCAGTCATCTTTTTCCTTTACTCTAGGTTTTGGAAGAGACTGGTTTTGATGTCAAGGAACTTCTTACGCCAGATGAGTACCTGGAAAGTCAGAGGCATGACCAACTTACTCGACTGTACATTATTGAAGGTGTCCCACTCAGCACAAAGTTTCAGCCGCGCACAAGAAAGGAGATCAAGGTATTTCTAATAAGTTTTGAACTTTTTGTCTTGTGTGTGTTAGTATTTAGTGTCTATTTTAAAGTTTTAACAAGTTAAATACAGTAGGGAGTAAATTGAAGGACAGTCCCAAATTTTCCTATAAATCACATTTTTGCAAAGGTCTCTATACATAAAGGTACACACAGAAACTGGTTCTATCCTCTTTTAATGGTAAACCAGGCTTAGGTTTGACTGTTTACAAAGACACATTAATACTATAAATTATCAGCTTACGACATCAATGCAAACTAATCATTAAAGTTTTATGCTTGCGAAAATAAAGTGATGAAAATACAATGGAAAGGCTGACATCTACCATAATAGTCAGAACTGAACGTACATGACAGGAGATGGTGGTAACCATCATTTAACAAGCAGTTTTCTACTGAAGATGTGACACCATTAAGTAAATATACAGAATCTGGATTCTGCTTAAATGAAATTCATTGATGTTTTGTCTACAATTTCATGTCCACTTCATTGTTTGATTTACAGTGGTTCATGATTTTTTTTTATTTGAATATAACAAGAGCACTTCAGTTTTCTGTATTGACAAAGCATAGCATTTAGCATATACCACTTTTTATACTAAGTGATAAGCTGCCATCAAAACTGAATGTATTTTTGTCCATGGGAAATTCGCTAATATGTTAAAATTAAAGATTCTCAAAAGTTTTATGATGCTAAAATATTTAGTATTATGCTGGAGTCGTATGATTTTTAAGTGATTTCTTGACCAGTTGACAGAGGCAACAGCTTTTAAAGATTTTGATTTCAATAGGACTCCAACACAGTTACCTGGAAGAAAGATGGATATTGAAGTGATAGGTAAATAGTGAACTATGGCCATTTTCTACTTCCCCTTATTTTTGTAACAAGTGGGAGACCCCCCCCCCCTCCCCATTATATAAAATCCAGGCAGCAAATCTGATGTGAAAGCATTGGAGTCACAGCTGGAAAATAAAGCATAGAAGGTAGAGTGCAGTGGTTAACATTTGCGTCAGGTTACAATGACTTTTTTTATAGATATCATTTTCCTTTCATATTTCATTACATTTATTTCTGTATTGTTTTGTATTTGTTTCTTGTATTTAAATTAGTAACTGAAGCAAAACACTTGATATCATGAATAGTCATTGAAAACTGAAAAATGGTCATTGAAAAGTCATTGAATTTCGGTTTTCCTGTTCTGTATGGACTCTGACTGGAGAAAATGATACCTACATGTCTTTCAGAGCCTGCAGTGGTTTCCTATCGATGCCTTGCCAGCCCACAAAAAAGACCTCAGTAGCAAGATGCAGCTGAACATGAACCCAAATAGCTTCTTTATGGTCATTCCATTTGTCAAGTCAGTAAAACTGTTCTTACAAGTAGTCATATATTTTCTGTTTTTTTTATACCAATTTTCTGTGGGGTTTTGTCAAAAATGTGCAATTGCAAAATTTTGGGCTGATTACCTTTGTAAAGTTAATTACATCTTCTGTGGTGCATTTGAGTTTGCTCAAACTAAGTTCAAATACATATAGAAATTTGGTTTTGAAGTTTGCATCATCAATGTTTATCTTTGAGCTCGAGCTTTAATATAAATATATTTTTGTATTTTACTGATCGATTCTGTTGCGTTAGAAATAAAAGTGGTCAATTTTCCTTATAAATCTGCATTTCAGTAATAAAGACAAATAAAATGCACTGATGTTTAATAACAAAAAAAATATAAAGCAAAGTTTTCATCTTTTGTATATTATGGAATACAAAGTATAAATTAGGGAACTTTACCACCATCTTACAAGTTCTACCTCTCTGCTATAAGCTGTTAGTCAGTCATTATATAATTGCATCTGTAGTAAAATACGGAGTGTCAGAGGTCTCAGAAAATGCTTAATCATGCGAATATTTATCTGGAATGCAGAAAATCATATGGGAGTCCTCGAAAATGCTCACAATTGCTGGGCAGCAAATTCAAAAGCTTGCCAGTCTTGCTTCAACCACCTGCTGAATGGGAAAATGTGTTGATCATCAATTGATCATTTTATCTGTACTGATATTTACAATTACAGGATTCAGTTAATGAAAGACCCCCTGATGTGCATGTTATTATTTTAATAGTACATCAAAAAAACATGTTGCAATAACTGGGTGGCAAGTTCAAAGACTTCGACTAACTGCTTGGTGGGAAAATGTGATGATATTTGCAGTGACTGAATTCAGAGGCAGAAAGACTCAGAGATGTACATGTCAGGGTTCCCATGCTGGTCTGGAATTCTGGAAGAAGTCTTAAATTTGAAAATTGCTTTTCCAGGCCTTGAAAAGGTCTGGAAAAATTTAAAAATGACTAAAATGTGTGTAAAAAATCTTAAATTTTCATTGTTCCGGAAACAAGAAATGTGACTGCTCTTGTCGAAGCTCTTCAGGTGTTACTGTAGAATGCAACATCTTAAGGCGAGTATAGCTGATAAATTCACCGGAGAAGGTCACGCAGTTTTGACTGATGTTTGCCGACTCGTTGAGGATTAATCTATCTTTTCCATTTCATGGTTTATTTCAGTAATTTAAGTGTTGTGCTAGTAAGTATTCATTTTAATTTCGTTGGATTTTATTTGATTTGACATTCTTGGACCAATCATTTGCTAGCAAGAACAGTAACTCTTCCCGGCACATGGGTCCGTAAAACTTTAAATAATGGCAATAATATGGCATAAATTGCGTTCATAAACACACAAAAGCACATTTTATGACAAAGCAAACATTTATACCAAGGAATCAGATGATACACACATTTTTATTTATTATACTAAACATATTAAAAACGTTGGGTACAGTTTTTTTGTGTAATGTATTTTCGAGGTTAGACTCGGACTTGTATTTACAAATGATGTGTGATATCTAGAGGCATTGGTAGGCCTATTTAATTTTAAATTGTACTGTTTACTATATGCAAAAAGAGGTAAAATTTTAATTATTTTGAAGAAAAGAAAACCAATTCATGGCATATATTGTGAATATCAATCTATTCTGAATGTTGACATTATAAAGAACAAACGGTTGATCTGTACACATCACTTTATTTAAAAAATAAAATAATCATAAATATTTTGCGAGAACTCTGTGCCAGTTCCTTCTCTTGCACTATGATTTCACAGTTTAATACAAAGTACAAAAAATTGACACCCAAAATTCAGTGTTGCAACATACACAATTTACACCATAGAAATGTAGATTTACTGTAGTAATAAATTAGTGGAAAACCTGTACAATAGGAAAGAGTGAACGAAGAATTTTTCAGGAATGTTGTCCATGTGACTGACATCTTTTGTAGAATTGTGGAAGTACTCATTGTAAGTTATTTTTCAGTTTGTTTTATTTTTTGTCATTATTTTTAAAGATATAAAAATTAACCAAAACTATCTTATAATAATTTAATTCTGAAGAGGCAATTTCTGTTACTAAATTGTGATTTCAGATCAACATATGCATGTACAAGAATATTGTAATGATCATGCACTGTTTTAAGAGTAAGATATAATTTCAACTTTTGCATGACTCATCATAAGGGTATTTTATGAAAAAAAATGATTGTGGGAGGTCACTTAAACAAGGCACAGAAAGGCGTTAAGCAATACCAGAAACAATGAAAAAGTAAATTTATTATTAAAGCTGAATGTTCACAAAATATTTCTGTATTACCATATGAAAGAAATATGCAGATTTCAGCTTGAAATAACCACAAGGTTAAGATTTTGCAAAAAGTGACCAAAAACCAATATTAAAATGGTGGATGGTGCATGTGTTTGGATGCATGGTGTGAATTTATTTAAAACAGTATCATAAAGATGATTTCAATTTTGAATTCTGTACACACAAATTATGCATAAAACATTAAATTTTAAGAGCAACATATAATCTCAACATGTGTATGACTAAAGAATACAGTATTTCATACAAACATGATGGGGGGCCACTTGATAAAAATGCACAGAAAGACTTTCGAAGTACCTGGAACACAGGAAAAGTCTATTTATTCTTATAGCTGAATGTACACCCAACATTTCTATACACCCATATGTAAGAAATATACAAATGTCAGCTTGAAATAACATGAGTCAAGATTTTGCAAGTGGCCAAGAAAAATATTAAAAATGATGGACGATGTATGTGTTTCAATGCTTCCTGAGAATTTATCAGAAAAGATATGAAGATGATTCCAGTTTTAGATTCAGCACACTCAAATTGTGCAGGAAACATTCCATTTTTATTTATTCTACAATTCTGAAAATTTCATCCACTGTTGCTATCATTACCGATTAGGTTAATAAACTTGTCACATGGTTAGGTCTGGAAATTTTTATTTTTTGGTCTGGAAAAAGTCTGGAAAAGGTCTTAAATCTTTTTCTAACTTTGTGGCAGGAACCCTGACATGTGATCATTATAGCAGTAAATCAAATGAACAACTTTAACATCCATTGTTGTGTTTGTTGCAGAGTGTAGCCGAATAAGTAGTACATGTGACCTCAAAATCAAGATACGTTGAGACTTAGATTCCATTTGCAAATTTGGATAAGTAATTTGGGGTTAACTTGCAAATTGTCAAAGATTGTAATGAGATTCAGAAGAGTGCTAAAATTGTATGAACTGATAGTTCAGATGGGACAGTATCCAAGTGTAAGAAAATGTGTGATGCCTGGCTTAGTATTTGAAATAGGACCTTTCCTTAAATTGACAGAATTTAGTCTCACTGATGGACAAACAGGTGCTATATGTCAGAGGTGTCAGCAATGTGGAAAATTAAACTCGATGGCAACCACTGGTTCTTCTAATCTGGGCATTTATCTTCATGAAATCTGACATACTTACAAGACTAGTAGTGGAAATAAACCGTTTGCTATTACAGTTCTCCATTTTCAATATTTTAATGTTTTCTTGTGTTTGTTCATCAATCCATTTATCATTTACACCTTTATTTCTGGAGCATCACTCCCAGACTATTCAAGATATTTCTATGAATCGGTAAACATATTAGCTTTGTAGATGTTTATTTTGCTATATGCAGTTCTTCAATATGTTTAAAAATTTTGTACATTCATCGATCCATCCATCATTCACACATTGGACATTTCCAGAGGTCAATTTAGAAATAGATATTTGATGTTTCAATGAAGCTTGGTAAATATATTAGACCAGATGTGCTTTGTACTATTCAGAATTCTTCCTTTATATTTCCGTTTCCAGAGCAAAAGTCATCATCCATCTCTATTACTTTCTTGAATGCTTTGTAAATATGGATGCAAATTTCTTTACAAATCCTTCTGTCTCCCAATGGAAATTTTGGTGGGTGGAAGAAATAGATGACTCTATCTTGTAATCTAACAAATAGCATTGTATCAGTTTTTTGTATAATAAAAAATTTTGAAGAGTTCCTGACATATACAACACATTGAATTTTATGGAAAAAATGTAGTGTATGAATTATAGATATTGGAGAAAGAAATGGGGTTAGAAAATCATTATAACAAGCAAATTTGGCAGCTGCCAGATTTTAACAGCAACTTTGCCAATCTGACCCTGATCAGTTTAGTTGCTTTAATCATAACTAAAATTGATAAGTTTTAATGAGATTGTAATGATTGCAGTTATCAAATTCAGGTGCAATTCATTTTCTTCATCTCAGTCTGTACTTTTTTCCTTACTAGATCATTAAGAAAATGGATATATAACAAGAATAATCCACATGAGGCCCAGAGACCTAAAAGTGCCAATAGCAGTACGTATAAAGCTAAGATCCGAGAGGGCCAGGAACAGATGGGACCAAGGTCACGTCTCAAACAACAGCAGTATTTTACACTTCAAAATCAGACAGAGTTTCAAGAATTTTTGCAGTACAAGGAACAAGTGATGAGAGGTCATGATGAGCACACCAGGTCTACATCTCCAAGAAAAGATGGCTATCAGAAAGCACGAAGTGACCCCAGTCTGGGATACTCTCCTAATCCCAAACAGGAGAAGAAAAAATACCAAATATTGGTAGGACAGTAATTTTAGTATACAGTGATACAGTGGTCCCTTGTGATCAAGTCTCTCAAGATACTACTAACCTTCTTTTAAATGTGAATTTGGTCAATGGATCCTATTAAATTGGGTCATTTTGGTCATAGATCCTATTAAACTGGGTCAGTTTGGTCATGGATCCTATTAAATTGGATAAATTTGGTCATGGATCCTATTAAATTTGGTCAGTTGGGTCATGGATCCTGTTAAATTGGGTCAGTTGGGTAATGGATCCTATTAAAGTGAGTCAGTTGGGGAATGGATCCTATTAAATTGAGTCATTTGGGTTATGGATGCTATTAAATTTGATAGTTTGGTCATGGACCCTATTAAACTGGATCAATTTTTGTTTCATTATTGCTTCTTTGTTATTTCACGTGATTTTAGCTCTTGAGGAACGAAATGTGATTATAATGTGGTTTTACATCATTAAATACAGACTCAGAAAAGGTTAATTTTTTTTAACTAGTGTCACGAAAACAGAATGCAAATGGAATGCAGGTGAAATAACATGCAGAGGCACGCAACCAAAATGATGAATGTATTTGAAGAAAATTTAGATAGCAAATGCACAACACTGAATGATAAATGAAAACAATTGTGAATACATTTTGGAATG
This sequence comes from Megalonaias nervosa, assembly GCA_016617855.1. Classification (NCBI taxonomy): domain Eukaryota; kingdom Metazoa; phylum Mollusca; class Bivalvia; order Unionida; family Unionidae; genus Megalonaias; species Megalonaias nervosa. The sequence goes on from JAECUM010000949.1 coordinate 32,508, forward strand.
GATTTGTAAATGAATTATTTTCAAGCTGTTGCTAAATTACATTGGTTGAAAACCCTTTTGGATGATAATCTGAGATCAGATTCTCTACAATGACAATTTTTCACATCTTAAAAGCCATGACATAAAAAACATCCATCGTTAATGTAATAACAGCATTACCAGTGGTTGAGTCCATACAATCATTATTTTAACAAATCAAGGGTCCCTGGATGGCCATGTGGTCTAAGGAACCTGCATTTACAAATTACATCTCACCACTGTCCTGCTTGAGTCTGAATCATGGCAACCAGATGTGGGTATGTGGGAAAGCTTGTAAATAACTTTCCTTGGATCGGTGGTTCTTCCCAGGATCTTCCAGCACCAATTATACTGGATGCCTTGTATGACCTATCAGATGCTAAAAATGGCATTAAACCCCAAAACCACGAATCATTGAAGAAATCAAAATAAGAAATAAAACTTGCTGACATGCTCTACAACTAAGTTTTCACACTTACTACAGTTGTGGTTAAATTTTAATTTATTGTAAATTTAAAGCTGTCATTTAAATTATTGAATTTGTTATTTCATTAAAGCACACTTTCAGTAAAACAATTTATAAACACTATAGAGTTTGCTCCTTTAAGCATGTTTGAAAATGGAAACTAAGATTTTGGTAGATGCATTTCCATTTTATTCCAAACAAGGGGAAATGGAAGAATGGATGAATGCAATAAATACATAATCTGAATGCCTATCAGAAATAAGGGCTGTTCCAGTAAAACAGATACACCCCCCCACCTCCCAGGGCGGAAGGCACTTTCAAATTCAACCAACCCACAACAGAAGCAATTTAAAAAAATTAAGATCCACCGTCAGATATGTTTTAATTGAAAAACACTGCCCCCTACAGAAGCATATTTTTTTTACATAATTTCTGGCTATGGGTTAGTGCGTGGTAGAAGCGATTTTAATATTGGGTTGGGGACAGAAGCGATTTAAATGACAGCTGGCTGGAGGTAATCTATTGAATTCTTATATATTCATTCATTATGATCAGTCTTTTGTCCTTTTGTTTGTTTGTCTGTCAGCCATGTATATCTCTGATACTGTGAAATCACAGATTTTCATGGTGGCTTATTATTTGTAGATGTCATTGATCAATCCCTTAATACCTACTAATTTAATGTCCATGAATATAGATTTTATATTAGGGATTTCTGTTCTAATACAGAAATCATGAATTTGTATCCTTACTAAACTGTGTGTTTACTAAAGTGATCGCTATGTTTTGCTATTTTTCTTTGTTCTCAGGCATGCAGCTTTTAATTAGAATAATAGTTAAATCTTGTATTGCTTTAAATGTGTGGTCAGAAGCTATGATTCCCTTGTTATTATTTTTTTCAATAAATGTATTGGTAAAATTATAATACATGATTTGTTGTTGTTGTTGTTGTTGTTGTTGTTGTGGGGCTTAACGCCATTTTTCAGCACACGATAGGCTATACATGGCGGCCAGTATTAATGGTGGAGGAAGAAACCGGGAAATCCGCGGAAAGAACCCCCGACCCACGAGAAGCTACTGGCAAGCTTTCTCACATATCCACATTCGCCGAATCTTAGACTCGAACCCACGCAGACAGAGGTGAGATGGCAGTGATCCGTAACGAAGAGAGCTTTAGACCACTCGGTCACTCGGGGCCCCTTGATGATTTGTCAGAAAAAAATCATTAATGCCTGTGAAAGCAGTGTCGCATTATTTCTGCCTACTTTTACACTATATCATTTCTTGTAAGAACACATATTTCAGTTACCGACGTCTTATTTTTATGCCTTGTTGCAAGACTAATATAAAGTTTAAAAAAAAATATAAAAAAAAATATAGCAAGTCAAACATTTTTTATCCTAAATTAGATTTTAAATACATGAATTGTCAGAAAAAAATCATTAATGCCTGTGAAAGCAATGTCGCATTATTTCTGCCTACTTTTACACTATATCATTTCTTGTAAGAACACATATTTCAGTTACCGACGTCTTATTTTTATGCCTTGTTGCAAGACTAATATAAAGTTTAAAAAAAAATAAAAAAAGAAATATAGCAAGTCAAACATTTTTTATCCTAAATTAGATTTTAAAAAATGGATGAAAGTCAAGGAATCATTTTTTCCCAGAGTACTCATAAAATCATTGTCATTGCAGTTAACTGTATTGTCAACAGCATCATCATCATAACATTCTGCACTTTTAATCCAGTTGGCACAGGTTCTATCTCCCACTTCTAGTCTTTCATACAAGGCTTATACCTATGGTCTGAGGGGCTTCCATGGCAGAGTGGTACAAGATGCTTGTCATGTGATTACTTGCCTCCAATGCGTAAATGAGAATGTTGCCAGTTACTTGTGGAAGGTCAGTGGTTCTACATTAAGTGGTGTTTGGTGTCTCAAAAGTACTTGGATTTTCTTAGCAGTAAAACTGGCTGCCATATATAGATTCTCTTGATCTGAAAATGGTGTAAAGGCCATAATGATCTACCGAAACCAGAGATCTCATGTCTAAATGACTTCGGCTGTTGGAGATAAACATCAAATCAACAGAGGCTCCATGTGCCCTAGTGTACTAAGATGCTTGCTTTTACAGATCACTTGCACGTCTTGCAGAGTGAGTTTTTGTCACAGATCAACCAGTTTGGGTTGGTGGTCTTTCGGGGTTCTTCCTCCACCTAATATACTGTTAACCCCCCCTCCAAAAAAAACCCCCAAACCAAACCAAACTAAATCAACCAACTAATCAACTGTGGCAACAGCAGCAAAGGTACTAGTCCATCATTTTTGCCACAGCTGTTTGAGTTTATAAATTTTGACTCTAGTAATTTTTGTAGCCCTTTGAATATTGTCAATTATGCCTTTCTGACCATTACCTAAAAGTCATCATCAGTTGGTACAAATGGATTTTTCATGGTGAGCATATGGGATGGAGATGTCTTGAGCAATCCTGCATCACATGCTGCCAAAATGTTTACATTTTAGCTCACTTCAAGTTTCTCTAACAATGTCCATTGTTCCAACCAGAACTGTTATAACTTATTCAAGCTATATTCACCGATATCTGGAGATGTACATCTGTAATAAATATTTGTAACAAAGTATGAGAATGCATCAGTGTTTTTCAGTGATGCATTTGAACTGAGCAAAAACCAGAATAAAAAAACCAAGAAATTAAATTATTCACATCTCAGGCATAGGTACAGTGTATAATCATAATCTGCCAAGAGATTTTTCAATCTTTAAATTTGCCAAATTTTTTTCCAACCATTCTGATTCAGTGGACATAATCACCAGAATGGACAGAAACAGACCAGAACAGATATAACCAGAAGGTTAAAATGGATTTGAGTAGCTAAATTCACGTGGTTTAGTTAACTGTACATCCTTTATTGTCTTCCCTTTGATGTAATTTCTTACTGAAGCTGAGAAAATAATGTTGCACACATCAAAAAAGAGGCATACTTTTACTCATTATTGTTGTTATTATACTTCTCCATTCCAGCCTGTTCTTATGATCTTGTCCACCCACATACTGTTTGTCATGTTTATGATGTGTATCTAAATTTGTCACTTACTTTTCCTACTACTATGCTAATTGTTTGTGAATATGCATATCAGTGTGAAATGCAATCGGGGAGACTAAATCCAAGATTGAAAACCTCTACATTTCTGGATGTGTTCTGCTTGGATTCCATGTTTCTGCACAAAACTCAAGAGTTCAAGACTTGCTGTACTAATTCAGGTCCCATTGTAAGCCTGTGCAAACACCATATTAAAATTCAATAACTTAAAATTTCGAGTGCTCATGATCAAATTTGTATCAGTATAGACACATCTATGACAACAACTTTTGTGAAAAGAAAACCATAACAGCTGTACCATTTTCTGGATCTACACAAATTTGAAATGTGTGCTTTCAATACTATACCAAAGAGTCAGGTGCTGATTTCAGTAATGAGTCTTCCAAACTCAGGTATGTTGAGGGTTGGAAAATATGTTAATAAAGCAATATCCCTGACTTTTTTCAGTTATAAGTAGGACAAGCTCTCAAAAGAGTCTTTTTACTAAAATCTTGCTTTCATTATCAACCAATCAGGGACAGTCCAACCATGTATACTCTATTTTATCTTCATTGATTTATAGTATGGTTCTCGTTCTTTCATATCTTTAGTAATGCAAGTCCTTCAACAACTCTCAATGGTTGTATGCCTTTTCTGACCATGCTGACTGGACACACTATAAGATAATGTTCAAGTAACAGAAATACCATGGGATAACCAGAGACCAATAAAATCAAATAAAATGGTCAAGTTATCTCCCCTGCAGGGATGCTGCCAGGATTTCAGGATTTAATCTAAGTTTTGTGTGTGTGTGATCTCCAGTGAGGAAGTGGTGGTGGGAGGAATAGCCATTGTTAAATACCTCTCTAACACTTCAATATCTGTCACTCTTTCTTATTGTTCCACCCTGTTAAGGCTCTATTGAAATCAAAATACTCAAAGAGATGTCATCTCTAGTTGTATAGCGATTATTACTGTGATGTCATTGGGCATGGTCACGTGGTTGTGGTGGAGTCTTGGTTGGAATGGCAGAAAGACCATAGGCTTACTCCATATTTGACAGCTAATTACGATGTTGTCAGAAGAATTAAACTTTTTCTAACAATTCAGTTGGACTCAGATTATATACTTGATTCATAGTCCTTGAACAGGTTCTAAAATTGATGTGTTTATTTTGGAGCCATGTTCCTCCATCACATTCAAGATCTGAATATACCAAAGGTGAAATTAGAACAGTTGCATCCTAAATTACTATCATGGCAACTTTAAATGTTATTTAATGTGAGACTTTAATGCCAGAACTCATAGCTTCAGTGATTTTGGGGTTAAAAAATGAATTTCTTCTCAAAGAACTCAGTTTGGTGCAGATTACATTGTTTTTAATGATACTGAGAATTTTTGATGTGTAAAAATTTCACAAGAAACGAACAACATCAGATCAGGAAATTAATACCACTTGGAAAAAACTGATAGGAATATGCAGAAATAATGATAGTATTATTTAAATGGAATATGTGGTTACAATAGGAGTGCTGGTTCTGTAACTTTGCAAAATACATCTCATACAACTATTCCTTTGTTTCTAACAACACTCTGTAATATGGTAATAATTTTTGCACCCTTAAAGTTGACCCACTTTTTAGTTTAGTACCTTGCTAATTAATAGTTTTAGATTTTACAACAAAACTAAGCACATTTTACCTTTTGACAATAATACATGATCACAAATATTCAGTGTAAGAAAATAGAAGTTACGGTTTTATTAAAAGTATTGGTACCAGTAAAACTAAAGGAGATGGTAAAAAAAGAATCAGGATGAACAGATTATTAATGTAGTAAAGAATCCATGTATCAGAATGACATCAAGTATTTTTTCATCAGTTTCATCATTAGTTGATGACACTGCTTCAAAATGTTGTGTACTAGATAATAGTAATCCAATTTGTAATACAGATACCAAATGATGGCTTGGAACTAAGTGCCAAAAGGTCTGCAGAAAATATCAACATCCTCAAAATATACATAGGAATAACCACACACAAACAGGACAAATTTTATCCATCTTGCTTTGAGTTTACACATTTCAGTCAGTTTCTTATGTTTAATATCATTCAATTTTTGCACATAGAGAGCATGTACTTCATTTGGTAATACATCTGCATGATATGAAAGTTAGTCTCGTTATTCTTTTGTTGCCATATGATTCTGCCAACTAGAGATCTACACACACTTAATTATGTTGTATGGGGATTCTCTGATGATCCCTATGAGCATTAATCTGTTGATTGTTTCTGAATTTAATATGATCCTCCTCATCTGTGTACGAATATTATTCTGTGCTGAGAACTCCCTTTCGTTGTCTGCTGTCTGAAACGCATATGCATACCTAGCTTGAACAAGTTATTGTTCTTTATGGTTGTGCAATTTTCAACATCTCACAGGTATGGCCCCATGGGTCTCTTTGATATCTCTGTTCCAAAAAGAAGAGTTTTCACTAACATGAACTCTGCCAAAGATTCACATCCTTGAATCAGTGCTTTACTGCCTCTTATGCCAGATTTTTTTCTCTTCCATAATGCTGTATTAAGGTTTTAAGTCCAACATTCCCATAGTCTGCTTGTTCAGATATGGGTATCTTGAATAAATAACCGGCATCCTGTCCATCCAACGCGTACATTGGACTCGCACTTAACATAAATTTTGGGCTCAAAATCACACACTGGTATTTCCAGTGACATTTTCCCAATGTCGAACAGACTGATATACATGAAATTCATTGTCATCATAGCTATCACCAGCCAGTATTTGCCGACTGAAAACGTCGTCTGATGACAAACCCTGTTGTGATTCAGCCATTTTGGTTTCCTGTGTGGCCCTTATTTGAAACAAAGCATTTGTAAAACTTCCATGATGAAAGTAAGGTTAAAACTACCATTTAATGCCTGTTCCAGGGCCCAATGAACCAATCAAATTTAGTTTAACAGCCATTTATGTTGAACTGAAGTATCCAGCTATTTTAAAGTTTTCCTTCCTGAATCTGGATGTCGCATCAAACGCTGCGATATTGCTACTGGAAGCACGAATTACGTCGCGAAATGCACTTTTAAAGTTAAAAGTTGAATAAAAATTGCATACTGCGCAAGCACATTTTATATCTGCAACGTTGACATAATTTGCGGAACGTGTATCACTGTTTTAAAAGTACGTGAATTCGTACAAATTAGGTGCACTTGCATGTACTGGCATCAGTTCCTGTCCCAATGTTATATTCACATTAGACCGCTAGGAGGGGGTTAGATGCGATTTTAAATATATATATATTTTTTTTTTTCTGACAACCCCACCAGCGATTTCTCATTTTGTTAACAACCCACAACAGAAGTGATTTTCCTAATCAACCTTCCACTGTCAGAATCAAAAAGTTTGAAACACAACCTCCTACAGAAGTTTTTTTGAAGTGCCGTCCCCGGGGGGGATATATGTTTTACTGGAACAGCCCTGATGAACTAATATCAATGAAATTGTGAAATGCAAGCCTAAATGGAATGTAAATGTAGATTTGGTAAAATTATGTTTCAGTGTATGCACCTTGTTTCCAGTTTTTTGTCTATGTACAAGTATGACACAGCCATGTTGGAACATACTTTGAGTATTAGGTGGCATTATAGCATTGGTCACTCTGATCTCTCCCTCCATTTTAACAGGTCACTCTTATGATTCATTCGCTTTTAACAGGTCACTTATGGCTCAGTTGTTTTAACAGGTCACTCCTATGACTCAGTCGCTTTAACAGGTCAATCATATGGCTCACTCACTTTTAACAGGTCATTTTTTGACTCACTCGCCTTTAACTAACAGCACTATTCACCCATATGGCTGCATCACATTTAACAAGCCACTCTTACGGCTTTGTCACTAATAATAATGGTCACTTTTACTGTTTCCTCACTTAAAGCACTGGTCACTTGTATGGCTTCCTCACTTTTAACAGATTACTCTTATGGTTTCATTATTAATATGCTGGTTACTCATGGCTTCTTCACTTATAGCACTGTTCACTATATCTTCCACACATTGAAGAGTTCCTTCTTATGTCTCCATCATTTCTTGCACTGGTCTGTTTTACGCCTTCCTCACTAACAACATTGGTCACTCTAATGGCATCCTTACTTATAGTATTGGTCACTCTTATGACTTCTTCACTTAGAGCACTGGTCACTCTTATGACTTCCTCACTTATAACATTAGTCACTCTTATGCTTTCTTCGCTTTTATCACTACTCACTTTTATGGTTTTCTCACTGATAGTACTGGTCACTTTTATGGCTCCTTCACTAAGAGCCCTGGTCACTTGCATGGCTTACTGACATATAACACTGGTCCAGAGATTGCACTGGGTTTTGCCAATATCACAAACAGATTTTTGGCAACATTTTTGGTTGTTAAAAACTGTATATACAGTCTAGGGTTTGCAGTGGAGAAGTTGAAAAACACCATGACAGGAAGCCACAAATTTGGATATAAAATTGTACTGGAATCTATTGTTACATAAACAAATCCTTTGTTCATATTGACAAGCCATGCTAACATGGAATTGTTATAACATAATCCGCTTATGCTGATGACTGGCCTTAGTACTGTGTGCCATAATATAACCAAAATAGGCATGACTAGCTATAATTGACCACTTCTGAAGGTGGGAACCAGGTGACAGCAATATTGTTTTCTTTTTGAAAAAGTACCAGAAAAAAATAGTTTTGCTGAAACTTCAAAGAAAACTTATTAACATTGAAGCACCAATGGTTCTGTATATATACTAAGCAAATGAAAACAAAATTCTGTCTCATTCAGTGATCTACAATTGTTTGATTTTGCCACAGCAATAACAAATGGACATTTGTTTGGTCCTTCAAAGAGGATGCTGAGATAAACTTATAGTACTATATTATGAAAATGGCGACATTTTTTGAAAATTGATGAAAAAATATTAAGGTTGGAAATTTTTTTGGCGACAACTTTTTTAAAGCCAGTACCAACCATGCTGGTCATTATTATGGCTACCTCACTTTTATCACTGGTGACTCGGATGACTCCCTCACTTGAAACACTGGCCATTTTTTATGGCTTCCTAACTTAGATCATGGGTCACTCTTATGACTCCCTAACTTGCATCAATGGTCACTCTTGTGACTCCCAAACTTATAATCCAGGTCACTCTTACGGCTTGCTATCTTGCTTCACTGGTCACTCATGACTCCCAAACTTAGATCACTGGTCACTCTTATGACTCCCTAACTTAGATCACTGGTCACTCTTATGGCTAGCTAACTTGCATCACTGGTCACTCTTATGACTCCTTTATTTATAACACAGATATATTTACATAGCCAGCTTTTCTGTGTATATGAGTGGCCCCATGAGAAGGGGCCTTCTTTATTAAATTTAAATTTTGATAGATATTCAGTGTGTATTTCATCAGTGATCTATGATTGATAAAACAATTAGGGTTTGATCTTTGTACTCCATGATTAAGTAAAGCATCTGTTCCGTGAAGGCCCAATGAGGAATTGACGTATTTAAACTATAAATTATTACCCTGTAGTGAATTTTCATGCCTCAAAATGAATTTGCCCTGCAATTTTAGTTCCTGAAGAAAATTGGATTTCTTTTGGTTGTTTATGGTTTTGTATTGGAGTATTAATGACAATAGTCCCTAGTTATATAGTTACATGTTTTAATATGTAGTGACCTAAGTTTTGGCCATTAAAACAGCAGTCGGTCATTAAATATAGATTTATGTGTGAACTTGGTATTAAAGCATTAATATGTGGTTAATTTTCAGAATCGGAATGGAACTTTAACTGGAAAACCCAGAAGAAGTCTTGCAACACAGTTTGATAAAGGTACACTTAAGTTTTAAAAAGTCTTCAAGTTTCAAAGCAAACATATTGTACTTTCAGAATGTGAATTTTTGTAAATTTCATGTTCAGTTCACATTCATTTTGGGGCAGTCATTTTTTAATTGCATGAAGGAGAATCAGTACTCGATAGCGTTTTTGAAGAGTTCTTCAGGGATGATAACTCAAACAACCTGCATTAATTATGTCTTACTGATGTGTTGTTTAATAAAAGTTTTGCAACATCAAAAACTCTTTGTTTAGAAAAACTGATATAGTCTAATGCAACAAACTTAACCAATAAAGAAGGCAAACCGTTTCATTTTTTTTATTATTGTTAAACCCTCATTAGTGGGTAAGTGAGATATGGCAGTCATATTTCCACCATTGCAGTAGTGTAATTGTCGTCAACAGTTTAAGGTTTTAGTTACAGTCTTTTGTTGAATTATATTCCCTAAATTCATGAATAGGATTTGTTCATACTTGGTATGAATCATTATGAAACTAAGAAACTTCTTTCAGCAACCTGCTGGCTTGCCCCTTGGACCTTGCAATCATGGTTACATCATAGAAAATTTGTCTTAAAGTTTTGGTTAAAGTTATTTCACTTGCTTATATTCCTAAGTTCTCTAGTGGATTTACTTCACACTTGAGATGATTCATTATGAAGCTACTGTAATTCATTCTGCAACCGGGTGGCGTATGCTTTTTATATTTGGTTCAAGGATCTCTTTATGGATTTTTTTCATACTTGGTGATGAATCATTATGAAGTTAGAAAATTTATTCTATGACATTTGAGCTTGCCCCAGTGGCCTTGAGGTCAAGGTCACAGTAAAAGAAAATTTGTTAAGGTTTTTGTTGAAGTTATTTAATTTGTTTACATTTTATAAACTCATTGATGGATTATGTTTTATACTTTGGATAAATCATTATAAATTGAAGACAATTTATTCTGCGACATCAGTGCTCAATCTGTTGACCTTGGGGTCAAGGTTGGTTCAATATGCAGGCCTCACATACCTAGAAAGCTTAATTTAGCACACTAAATACATTTCTGTCTTTAAGCTTTTCTTTCTGCTAATTATCCTATGCTGTTTTGAAAGTTCATGTTATATTTCTGTAATTTTGTTAAGTATAAATTCCCCTTAATATAGAATCATGATGTTATAGGTTGATATTTCTGTAATTTTGTTAAGTATAAATTCCCCTTAGTACAGAATTGTCATGTTATAGGTTCATGTTCCTGTAATTTTGATAAATATAAATTTCCTTTAATATAGAATCATCATGTTATAGGGGGATATTTCTGTAATTTGTTAACTTGCCGTTAGTATAGAATCATCATGTTATAGGTTGATATTCATGTCATTTTGATAAGTATAAATTCCCCTTAAAACATAATCATTATATTATAGGTTGATGTTCCTGTCATTTTGATTAAGTATAAATTTCCCTTAAAATAGAATTATCATGTTAGAGGTTGATATTCATGTAATTTTGATAAGTATAAATTACCCTTAAAATAGAATCATCATGTTGTTCAAGCATTTCGTCATTCATGACCTCACTAATCCACATGTTTGCCAGATTTTTTCTATGAAATGTATGCATATAAATATGTATGCACTGTATATATTTTCTCTTATGACCTGGCTCAGTTGACGCTGCATATTTATCAGTATTTGATATTGATTTACAGGAGCTTTTCCAGGTGGCCAAGAGCAGTGGATGAGTAGTTCCAGTGAAAGTGGTGGATTTTGTCCTGAGGCATGGAAGAACTTTAAATTTGATATGGAACCAATCTTGGCTTGTCTCCCTTCAGATAGAAGATCATTATTATGAACTGAAGTGAATGCCCAGTGGCTGATTAATCCAGTCAGATTAATGATCTCTCAATTGGAGCATATGAAGTGATAATGGTATAGCCATTGTTTTTGCCACTGTTCAGCTTCTTGTTAATGGTGGATTGCTTGTCCAGGACACACATGCATGAATCATAGGAAGCAAGACCTAAGTGTTAAGTAAACTAAGTCATTCCATTGAAAGGTTAAACCACCAGTCATTCTGGTTGACTTACATCAGAAAGTAGAAGAACGACATGTATTATGGCAATGCTGACATTCAGTTATCAGTTGAAAATGTTACCAGATGAATGTCATTAATTTTTGCACAGAGTAGCTGTATGCTCAAATGAAGGAGATCAGATTGCTGTTTAGGACAAAAGTAAGCAAGTTCATTTCACTGCTGTTGGAAAAATAATCTTAGGATGTGTGATATTAGAGTCTGAAGTTGCAAAATAAGCAACCTGTTAGGTATATTAAGCATCCTTTGTTATTTTAAATGTGAACCATTAAAAATCTATCAAAACTGCTTGCATACATCTTGACTGTGACAGAAAAAGCTTCAAGATAGGAATTAGAAATGATGAAACTGGTTATCACCATGCTATTTAAAAAAGCTTAGCAATATTTTCATACCCTCAGTCTGTGAGTATTTTTGTCGATCATGCTCTCTTGTTCAAAACCAACATACTATTTAAATTAGGTAAACTTGCTAGTATAAAATGATGTCCAAAAGAGTTATTTTAATATTGGTAATAACATCACCTGTTACAGTTATTAAGCTTTACCTTTCCATGATGGAAGAACATTGTCCATGCTAGATGCACCATCCCCATGTTCTATAAGTTATTTCAGTCTATGCACAATAGTGCATCCTCATTCGACCGCTCTGGTGGCCTAGTGGTTAGAGCATCCGCCTCGAATGTGGGAGGTTGCGGGTTCGAACCCCGGCCGAGTCATACCAAAGACTTTAAAAAATGGTACTAACAGCTGCCTCGCTTGATGCTCAGCATTAAGAGGTTAGTGTTAGAACTGGTCGGCCTGGTGTCAGGCTAATGTGACTGGGTGGGACATTGTGCTACATGTCTGCGACATGATGCCCAAGTGCTAGACATCACTATAAACTGTCACACTGCAGACATCGTAGCGATATGACTGAAAAATTGTTAAAGCTACGTTAAAAATCTAAATCACACACACACACACGCATCCTCATTCTTTTCTGGATGACATTTTCAGTCACACATGGAAAAATTGGAGGACAAATTACTACAGGTGATGGTTTCACTAAATATCAAGGCTTGGTATTCATGTTCTTTCAGTACAAAGTTATCCCTCAGTCTGTAATTATCAAAAGAGAATATTGTTTTGATAAGTACAAGTGTTAATTTAGTTAGTGTGTTTCACACAACAAGCCACCTGCCCTTCCTACTCATAAAAAAAGGTTTGGGAATTAACTGTAGTAATAGATATATTTACCAACAGTTTGTCAAATTATCCCTTAAGTGTTTACATAAATTGTTTACATGTCATATGTGGATTCGTACAGTATTGTTATGGGGGCTGCTTCTGTTAATAACGACAAGAAATCTACCAACACTATTTAGCAGAGGTTACAAGTGCCTCCAGTTTTTTTTCATTAATGTTGTTATGTTTATAATTTGTTAGTTGTTTTTGTTAATAAATAAGTAGTATATAGTAACAACAAGGCTGATATAACCCTTTTGTTATCTTTCATCAGTTTTTGTTTATCATGCAAAAGTTTCTTGTTTCAGACCTCTTATTTTTAGATCTCAAAGTGTGGGTAATTACGGGTACAAGTTAAACCCATGGGGTACTCTCACTACATGTCTTCTGTGCATGAATGGACAAATGCCCCTTTTGTTGTTTGAAGTCAGACAACATCAGGGACCTGAAGAAAAGTAAGTGAAGATATAGGAAGATGACAGAATTATGTTCTTCCTGTCCTTCAAATCAGTTAGATCTTTCTGTGTTCATAATACAGTATCTGGAAGTGATTGAGTCTCCCCAAATAAAAAGCTAGTGATACAGCATCCTTTATGAGGGATCTACTACTGCCACCTGTGAGCAGATTGCTGATACTTCTTAGAAGATTGAGTGCACTCCCCTTAATAAGGAGGCGTCGCACATTCCTTGATAAAGATTGTGGGTCTTATAAAATGAAGGCTGCATCTGTCATTAAGGGCTTTAAACTTGCTGAAATGAAGTGCATTCCCCGACCCTCAACTATAGGTGGTGAGGGGAAGCACTTTCCAAAGCACAACCACAGTATTACCTGAAGTGAAGGTTATGACTGAACCCTAGTAAAACACATGATTGCTGTCCACATAACCTTAAATTAAATAACAAGATAAAAAGTAATTTGATTGAAGGCAATTTTATAATTTCAACGCAGAGTGATTGGAGATATCTCAACCTAAGAACAAACACTTGATTGATAATGGGCCAGCAGAACATTAAACTGTTAACCAAGGTTTTTGGGAGCCCATTCCTGCTGTTGTGTTAACTGCTATGACCATGAAGCAGGTGCTCTTGAATACTGGAAAATCTTGTCAGCAGATGAAGTTAATTATATGGCAAACAAAAATTAACCTCCTGGCTTGACTTTCTTTCTGTAATATGGCAACAAATTGATAGATGAGGAAATAGCTAGTTTGAATAAAAGTGTAAAATGTTATACAATCTACATATTTGGTGCATTGGTACAAAAAAGTTTGTTTTTAGACAGTATCACATACTGTTAAAAAGGTAATGGACCTATTAATTTTAGGACAGCAAGGTTTCAAGTCAGATGATGACCTTATGACCAGATTCAAGGACTATATATCAAATAAATGAAAATGAGAAGTGAACCTGGATGATGCTGTAGCATTGTGGTGTTAGTATCCCTTTGTTACTGAGTGATATGGTTTGGTTATGAATATGGATGGTATCGTTGGATACTACAACAATGTACAGAAATCCAGTGACTTGTATATACCTGGATTAAACCCAGCAGTTAATACTGGTGTGGTGTTCCCATGTCGATAAACAGTAATGGTCCAACAAGAAGTTCTGGAGGAATGAAAGGAAGACAGTAAAAACAGTTTATAAAAGGATTATGATGATGTCAGTTGATGATGTCAGTTGAACTCTCAATTTGCCAATGCAATCTCACATGTTTAGATGACAAAAGACAATTTAGAAACACCAAAATAGCAATCTTTATCATGCAGTAAACAGTCATTTTTATTGATTCTGATAATTGCAGGAGTTTCAATAGTTAACTTTTTGAAAGGGTGTAGAAACCTATGATCCTACTCACTGTTCTGTTACATTGCTTATAATTCCATTTGATGCTGCTGCTTTATTTACTAACTCAAACAAATAATTAATGTCAGTGAACAAGTCACCTTTGCCTTATGATGGAGCAATAATCCACTTGTTCCTCTCCCACCACCTGATAAATCTTTTTCAAATTTATAATAGACTGAGCAACAGTTCGTATTGCAATCCAGCAATTTATTATAACACCCTTTACTTTAAGCAGTTGTTTCAGCCTTCCACCTAACAGTAAATTTTCTCAAATTTTTTCTTTAATCCATTTAGTGTTTTCTCTGATAATTCAGTCTGTCTGTAGTAGATGTTCAACTAATTGAGCCTTTATACTTTTAACCCATTCTACCTTTTCTCACAAAATAGCTTATATTGTTTCGGTTTGTTGCTTGTGTTTATCTTTTAAATCTTAAGCATTTGATAAATGATATTTTCAATTTGGAGCTCTTGGTGACCAAATGGTCTAAAGCACTCGCCTTCACCAATCGCTGCCTTCTTACCTTTATCAGTGTGGTTTCAAGTCTTGGGCACAGCCAATGTGTGTACAGTGAAACCTGTCTTGAGAGACCGCCCCTTCTGCCAACCAAAAGTGGTCTCTCAAGACAGGTGGTCTCTCATAACAGGTGTGTGAAAATGGACTGGTTTCCAGGGTCAGTAGTTAGCACTGAAGAAAAAAATACCCATACTCACTGTACATGTATCATATCCTTTATTCATAAATCTTGTTAAATATTGCATGCATTCCTCTCAAAATAACTTTACATAATAAAGATATACAGTGTACATCTATCAAACAATGTGAATCAAATTTATATTTGAACATCACCTGAATATGTACATGTATTAGCACATGTATATGATGGCTGGTAGTCTTTTTTTCCAGTCATCAACTGTCTGTAAATTCACATCAGCTGATTCTCCACTGAGCACACTTGCTGTGATATTGTATCTATTTTTGAAGCTCTCCAGCCATTCGTTTGATGCAGTAAAGTCATCATAATTCAGTTCTACTGAGACAATAATTGCTTTTTCCTGAATCAGCTTTCCACTTACTGGTATGTTTTTACTCCTTGAAACACAAAACCACTCCCATACTCGCTCGTTTAGATCTCCATACAATGTCCGTCGTGCTGTGGCATATTTCCTCTGTGCTTGTGCACCTTTCTGCCATTCGTTTCTAATGGACTCCTTGTCTTTGATAACATTCTGAATCTGCGTTTTACTAACGTTTAAGCTGGCTGCTATTTTGCGAGCTGTCTCCCCTTTTTCACTTCTTTCAATTACATTAAATCTTTCTTCCAGTGTTAGGAGTTTTCTTTTTTTCATCGGAGGTTCTGCCATTGTTATTAGTGTTGATGTAATAACGACTAGATGTATTTCGATTTTGATCAGGATTTGGGGAAATGTGGAATAAATATATATTATTTACCAATGAATGAAACCCCCCAAAATAATTAACTCATCAAGAAACAATACATTTTTTTGAGACGAAGTTTAAATCACCAGCGTTATAGCTTGATAAACAAAGGTTGCAACCATCTGCACCTGGGTAAACAAATGGTGGCTTGGTGAAACACTGTAAAAAAAAAAAAAAAAATCCGGAAACGATTCTCACTTACTAGTGTTAAAGACAAAGACCTCATTCACCCGCAGGCATTACAGATTAACTGGAAAGACAAATGATGTACTCAACCCTACACTGAAGCCCTTTCAAAAGATTTATCACTGGGACATTAGGACTACCGGCAATGTGTGGGTTTTCACAAAGATAAAGAAAAAATACAAACCTCTAAATTGACCGCGTATGTCCATCATTACTCCCTTTGATAAAAAATGGTTAATCTTACTGGCAATTCACATGACTTCGTCACTACAATGGCGGTTAGTGACATGTACTTTAGTCTGGTTTACTGCAATTTACAAATGACACCATATGCCGGACTTGTAAATTTCACACAACTGGTAGGTAGCCAATTTTTTTTTTTTTTAAATACTGTATTTGAACAATCTTTACTATTTATGCGGTCGTTGATACAAAGGATTAAATGACGGTTAGTGGTGTTTATCTTGCCTTATGGTTGTTCAGTGTTATTTAATGTGCACTTTGTTTGCATACTACATGCATCCTGAGCTCTCGTGTTTACAAAGGATTAAGTCAAGGTCAATGGTGTTGATCTCTGTTTTTTGCGATGCGGTCGTTCATAGCAGTGTTGAAATGCATATTTTGCCAAGAAATTCGCGGTCGCTGGTCGCGTTCAGCAGGTGGTCGCTCATTACAGAGCGTTTATATAATAAAATCGATCCGTGCATTACGATTGTGGTCGTTCATGACAGGTGGTCGCTCATAGCAGAGGTCGCTCATAACAGGTTCTACTGTACTTGAGAACACTTGCCTGTAGCTTCTGGTGTGTTGGTGGTTCTTCCTGGGTTTTCCTGGATTCTTCATCCACCAGTTGTACAGGCCTCCATGTTTGGTCATTGTGTGCTGAAAAATGGCATAAAGCCCTAATAACATATTTTTTTTATTTTAAAACATCTACAGGTTTACATAACCCTTTAATTCTCTCTCCTCTTATGCAGTGAATAATCTTTTCACTACAGGTAGTAGCTGTCAACTTTCAGCTCCTCCGCGGTAATCATTTATCAAATTCTTTACTTCATTGGTTGCCTTTTGTACAATGGTGGGTTCTAATGGATATTTTTATCCAGTCTCCTCTATGTTTAATGCCCATCTGTTACACTGTTTTATCCAGTAACCAGCAACTCCTTTCCTTGAAATTGTAACTATCTTGCAGCGCGGTGTTACTTGATAAAGTGTTTTGATTTGTATTTTATGTTTTATTTTCTTCCAGGATTGTATTTCATTCATGCCAAGGTCTTCCTTTCTCTTCTCCATATAATCCTGATAAGTTGGAGTTAAAGTCTAGACTGCTCAATAGTGTGGCACCATCAGAATATACAATACTTTGCTCCACAAAAACCACCAGCAGATTTGCAGTATCATCATCAGGCTACGTAAAAGCTTAACCCACCTTCGGTGAAAGTAAAGTGATTTATAATTTCTTGTTTTATTCCAAGTTATGTATGATATAATGACATGTCTTCATCCTTGCAAAATTATATATTTTATTCTGTAAATTAATCTGAAAGTTTAATCGCTATGTTATTTTGTTACCTGTACTCCTGCAAACAGTCCATATTTTCTTCACTACACTTTTTCATGTACTTTTTGTTGTCTTTTTCCTTGTGATCCTTCAAGATTAGCAACAATAGTGTTGTTAAATTTAGTTGTGTCCTTCTATTCCTAGCAATCTGATAACACCTTATCCATTATTTTCTAACTTAAATTTCAAATTAACTTTAACTATTCTAAATTAAATTTCAAATTAACTTTAACTATTCCAAAACAAAACTTGTAAATCACCTTAAAAGTAACCTTTGCTCCAACTCAAATTTACATGTATAGTGATGAAACTTCCAACTCAAATTTACATGTATAGTGATGAAACTTCCAACTCAAATTTACATGTATAGTGATGAAACTTCCAAGGTGAACAAGACAAAAACATGATGAATCAAAAGCTTAATAAAAAAACCCTGGAAATTTTCCTTCACAACACCTGTCAGTTCTGCATAAAGTTGAAATTGGTAGACAACGGAATAAAATGGTCATATGAAAGACCATAAAACAACTGTTATATACTGTAAAACATGATTAAATGATGAAAGAAATTATTCAACTTATTGTTTTTCAAATAAAATATATTATTTGATAGCTGGTGATATCACTGTTTTTGGCAGAATTCATTTGGTCAAACTGAAGTTTTTCCTTCTAATTTCTTTGTATCATAATCTGAAACAGCCAATTGAAAAGGTCTTGGATTTGTCAATGAATACTCAACTAAAGCACAGCAACAAGATACAACGTCAAAGTTCAGAGATATATGCATATATATATATATATATATATATATATATATATATATATATATATATATATATATATATATATATTGCAGCCTCATCCTGGAGTAGTTTTAAATTTTCAGGTAGTAGATAGAAAACGCAAATCATGGCTATTATAGTTAGGTAAATAGCTTAGCTTAGCACTTAGGCCCACCGTCGACCATGGACATTGGAAAAATTTCAAAATCAATTACACCATTTTCACTTAGTTCACAAGCAAGTACCTGATGCCATATGGCATTTTACGTTTCATAATTCTTGCCACTAAAGGCAAACATAAAATCAAACTTACATTGGTAGAGACATTAAAACATAAAATCAAACTTACATTGGTAGAGACATTAAAACTTTTGGCACATAAATAGCTTAAATAACATAGCTTTTGCCAGCAGACAAAATGTTGACTGAAACCAAAAACATTTATCAATACACTTTATGATACAAATGTTATACTCAGATCTTACTAGTGCTTCCATTGTGCTAAAAAAAATAAGAAGAAAAGGAAAAAATAATTTTTTAATTGAAGTTTGGGGCATATGCAAAAGCATTGCCTTCAAGATGCATTTGGGGTATATGCAAAACCATTGCCTTCAAGGTGCTTTTGAGGCATATGCATAAGCATTGCCTTCAGTGTGCTTTTGGGGCATATGCAAAAGCATTGCCATCAATGTATTGTTGGGACATATGCAAAAGCATTGCCTTCAATGTGCTTTTGGGGCATATGCAAAAGCATTGCCATCAATGTATTGTTGGGACATATGCAAAAGCATTGCCTTCAGTGTGCTTTTGGGGCATATGCCAGAGCATTGCCTTCACTGTGTTTTTTGTGGATTATAAATGGTAGCAGCAGGATTAATTACTGGAGGGGTGATAATTAAAGTTCTAGCATTTGCTGGAAGCAGGTGAGAATTAACATACATGTATTTGAGCAGGATGGAGTTCAGAAATAGAGTTACAAAGAAAACTGCAGTGTTAAATTAAAACAGCAAAGACAATGAATTTCTTTTTTTTTTGTTGCAAGAATGAAAGAATAAGATTTGGTGACTCAGACATTAAGCAACCTGGATAATGTTTTTCACTCTATATGCATCAGCTCAGTGTGTAATACATAGGTACTGATGCATACCAGACCAGAAAATAAGGCAGACTTGAAGACCCTAAACTTAATGACTAAAGCGTATCATCTTATGGTGTTATTGTGTTTATTGCTTACAAGTTTTTGTTTCTTATAAACTGTAAAGACGGTAAACAAATCAATTCTCACAACCAGAAAATAATATCACAAAGATTAAATACATCAGTTTAGGACATCACTGCATCACACGAACATGGAGCAAAATTATTTTTCTTTAAAACTGTAGAGTGCCACCTAAATACATTGTTTGTACCAGGTCGCTTATTTGTGACATTTGATATACATGTAAATGGGGATACTATGAAATGGAAAACAAATTGGGATGAATGCTTCTGAAATAATCACCTTTCCTTATGAAAGTGATGATCTCTTTTTAGATGAATCACTACAAGATTTTCATGAGAAACATGGTTACCTATTTTGGTTACAAGAAATAGGATTGAACAAGTCATTAAGAATTATAAACTAAAGTTGTGATCAAGGATGGGTAATGCACACAATACTGGTACTGCAGATATAAAGTTTGTCAAAAAGAAAATTGGTTTCGAATACCATTGAACTTTCAGACACTAGGTGATCATTGCCGACTGTATCATCGTGCACTTTCTCAGCATTTCATATTACCATAATAATAATAATAATGAGGACTTTGTATAGCGCCTAATCTTTAGAAGCTCTAAGCGCTTTACAACATTTGACAACACTTAAAAAACATATAATGATATGATTACAAAATTAAAAACAAACACCACGAAAGTAGAAACAGAAAATATGCTGTAAATATTTAAGGCAAGGATACATTATTGGGTCTTTAAGTCTGTTCTTGCAGTTGAAATAGGTGAGTTTTAAGAGCGCTCTTGAATGAGATCACTGTGTCTTTGTGTCTAAGTGCAGTGGGCAATTCGTTCCACGTTGCTGGGCCCTGGTATGCAAAAGAGCGTTGTCCATATGATTTCATCTTCATAGTGGGAATAATGAGAATACGAGTGTCAGGAGAGGAGCGTAAGCATCTTGCAGGTGTGTACACATGGGTGAGGTCAGATAGGTATGTTGGACTGGAGCCCGTCAGTGAAACGTAGCACAGAGAACAAATTTTGTATTTAATTCTGGATCGTATGGATAGCCAGTGTAGGGTACAGAGCAGGGGAGAGGCGTGCTCTGATCGTGGTACTCTAAGGATGATTCGAGCAGCTGTGTTTTGAACTTTTGAAGTTTCTGAAGTAGATATTAAGACGAACCAGACAGAATTGAGTTACAATAGTCCAGTCTTGAAAGTACTAAGGAACACACAAGTGTTTTAGTGGCATCAACTGAAAGATACTTGCGAATGGAGCTGATGCATCTCAGCTCAAGATATGCAGCCTTGCATATGTTCATGACATGTTGATGCAATGAGAGAGTACCGTCGAGAGTAACTCCTAGGTTTTGCATTGACTGTGAATTTGATGTTGGTGTTGCTGATATTTATTGTTTGAGGTAAAGGATGTGAAAGAGAAAGTGTTTGTGTTGTAATCAGAATGGCTTCAGTTTTATCATCATTCATCTGCAGCTTGTTGCATGTCATCCATGATTTCACATCGGAAAAGCACCTTTCTACACCTTGGATGGTAGCTTTAACTTCAGTTGGGTGGCTAGATTTGTGTATTTGGGTGTCATCAGCGTACAATTGGTGAGACACTAGATGATGATCTATGACACTTGAGAATGGCTGAGTGTATAGAATGAAGAGAACAGGTCCAAGAACAGACCCCTGTGGAACACAACAACATAGATCAACTGGGCTGGAGTGTTTTCCATTTGCGGACAATATTTGTGTCCTATTGACCAAGTAGAACTTGAACCATAGTAAGGCTGTATCGTGAATGCCAAATACATGCTGGAGACGGTGAAGTAATATATCATGGTCTATTGTGTCAAATGCTGCAGACAAGTCAAGGAGGGTGAGGACTGTAATCTTTCCTCTATCCAAAGCAGAGAGAAGGTCATTAACTACTTTCAGAAGAGTAATATCAGTACTGTGGCAAGGGCGATATGCAGACTGTACATTGCTAAAAAGACTGTTTGAATTTAGATGAGATACAAGTTCGGATAGAACAACTTTTTCTAAGATTTTTTGACATGAATGGGAGATTAGAAACTGGGCGGTAGTTCTTTAAATCGTTATGATCGAGTGTTGGTTTCTTCAGCAGAGGCTTTACAATGGCAGTTTTTAAAAATGATGTGAATTCCCCGGACAAGAGAGAGGTATTAATAACATCAGTTAGTGAAGGCAAAATTGGATCTAAGCACTCAACCAGCAGTGATGTCGGAATCGGATCAAGTTCATATGACTTTGGTGCACTCTTCATCACGATTGTACGTACTAAATCCATAAAGCCAGGTGTGTATATGTGTGTGTGTGTGTGTGTGTGTGTGTGTGTGTGACAAATTACTTTAATTAATTTAATATAATCATTTATAATTATCAAAGATTAGACGGAATATAGATTCTTTACGAGAACCAAAGCATCAACAAAAACATTCTGTCAAACCATTTACTGTCTGCATAGAAGATTATCATTAAGTCGATTGTCTACCTCTAAAAAATAATGTAAAACTGAAATCAATCCTAGTCAAACACTTTAAAGACGTCGATAAAAACACAATAAATATGGCCCGATTTCTGAACATCTTTTGAATACAGGCATAAAAACGCCGTAAGTTAGATAAAATAACATCTGTAGTGCTCCATCCATTTCCTTATCGTGACTGATTTTAAACAATAATTGCTGATCTTTCCCCAAGTGTTATTCTGTCTTTAATATTATTTTGTTCAACCCTTCCTATGGCATTTATATTTTAATACCACTGTAAGTATTCATACATCCCCTACTTCAGCTGGCACAATTTTCTCACCGTTGTTCGTGAATTTCATGTGGTAAAAAAACAGCTTGGCAATGTGTGTGTGTGTGTGTGTGTGTGTGTGTGTGTGTGTGTGTGTGTGTGTGTTTTTGTTTTTTTTTCCCCCCCAAAAACACTATTTACTTCAAACTTGTTTCAAATTAATTTCTTAACTGTAAAACCCATTATCTCAGATGAATTTCAGAATGATCATGACATCTACTCATACGCTTCCTAACATTGTTCCAGAAACTATTTTTCTCTCTATTTGTAAACAGTTTGCATTGAAATCTATTTTGATGAATTTTTCTTGCGTTCGGTATGTGTCTGAATTTTGACTTTGCAGTTGTATACATCTGTAGATTACTGTGTAATATGGTCTTTATTTTCTGAATTCTAACACGAATGTGATTGTTTCGAAAGCTGAAGTCCATTGTCCGTTTGGTGATAGTGAATTTAATTTTAATAAACTTTCTTTTAAAAGTCATAATTATGAGAACTACAGCTCTCTCTCTCTCTCTCTCTCTCTCTCTCTCTCTCTCTCTCTCTCTCTCTCTCTCCACAAGTTTTCAAAAACGTTTGAAACTGATCAATAAATGTTCGTAGATTGAAAGAGTTAGTCATATTTCTACAGTAAAAAAATCAGGGAAGCTGAGTGGTCTAAGGCGTAAACCTTTACAGTTCACCATCTCACCTCTGACTGAGGGGATCGAGTCTCAGGCTCGGCCAGCGTGGTTATATGAGAAAGTTTGCCAATAGCTTCCCATAGGTCGGTGGTTCTTCCCTGGCTTTTTCCGGGTTTCATTGAGTCGATATACTGACCGCCATGTATCGGCTCTCATGTGCTGAAAAATGGCCTTATACTCCAAAACATGAACAATGACAACAACAATGGATACTGATGTTTACTGTACCCATTTGCAAGGAGACATGCACAAGTAAGCATCGAAGAGTTCACGATCTAAGGGAGACAACTCGAAACCACTTGCGGGAATACTGTTGAATACATCCAAAGACGCTACCAGATACACCATACTTGACTTCATTTGCCATTGCATGTCAGACTATAATCCCCGTTAAATCTTTCGTTAAAAAAACAACAAAGATTATGTTTTCCACAATGTGAAAGATTTTCTAAATTTGTTCAGAACTGTGACATGTGATATCCTCCATATGTAAATAAAAATTTTACATACGCAGATAGGTAAGAAAATGAATGTTCTCCATATCGAATGGTTTGAAAAGAGCAACTCTACGAGGTCCTCTGTAAACTATCTGCATTCCTAACTTCTGACTGGTGTACCAACAATTGGAATCGACCAATCAAAGGAGGGTAATCCAATACAGATGTAAAACTTCTATTATTTTGCCTGAGACGACGCGTCGTTTTCATGGTGGCTTTTAGCAACAAATGCCAATGAATTTGTTCAATGCATGGCATGAACTGTCAAAGTGTAGCATATTCGTTGGATTTCACTCAGTTATGTGTATTTTTTTATTTTCCGTTGAATGCATACTTTTTATTAGCGTTATTCGATATTTTGTATCGTAGATTATTTATTGCATAATGCATATATAAATTTGACGCCTACTCCGCAGTTTAAACACGGAAAAAGGCCACCGCAGACGAATACAATGATACATAGCTGATCACACTGAGACATCCTTCCCATGAAAAACCACTTTTATTTATTAAGTGCTATCGTTAAATAACATATACATATATAACTTGGATTTTAAATTATAAATATTTAACACTTGTGTATGTATATCACAATGGTAAATGTCCATGATGAGGCTCGGCGAGTACGTGGACAACATTTGTTACTTACTGCAATAACTCCACCTCATCTACGATCAAGGCAGTGATAAATGATCTTCCTTCTAAGAGTTATCGAATTATGTACGAGGACGAGTTACTTGGACCGGCCGAGACTGAAGCTGCATTGCCGCTTAATCTGGATGGTTCCCCATGGAGTAACTCTTACCGGAAATATCTAACGTGATTTACGCGAACGTTTACGGGATGCTCGAGATGATGTTTTGTCGACAACTCGTTTCATATTTTTACTAGGTGGCAAACTGAAGATAAACAACAACAATCTGATCAGCATGTTACTCCTTATATTAGGATACATGGAATTACTGAACATGACGGACGTGCGTAGTCGCCTGATTTAAAATTGCCAGTAAAACGTGCCAACAGATTTTACCATGGTGAAGTTTAGCGAGCTACCGCAGATGTTATTAAAAACAATTATGTGTATCGATTTGGTTATTTTGAAATGATATTTAACACCTTCACAGACTGTAAAGCATTTCTGAGTTTAACAAACCGATTAAACGAGTTCTATCAGGATAATCCGCATAGTGTTACAACGATTTATATTACGCTAATGCGTCATTTGGTCATTGACGAGTAAAAAAGGAAGATCTGCGTTCCAGACAAGAATCCGCAGATTACATCGTGCTGCAAGAATATTAAAAATATAGATCTCTCAAAAATGTCAAATACACCATCGGTCAATGATCCATTTGTATGTCATAAACTCTGTTATATCGACGACGGAGGATCTGGTAAAACCACAATGACAATTAATTTATTTTTGTACCACGCACGCGACTGTGATTTAATCGTGTTAACCATTTTGATCACCGCGTGTGCAGTAATAAAAAGCGACGCGTTCAGCGTCCATATAATCACACCACAGTTTCTCATTGCACACGAACTCACCGCGGATTACTTTGCGCACAAAGTACAATTTTTTTATTTCATACTGGCTTTTACTGTCCAAAGCTATACGTTCTCGCAGCGCTGGATCAGTAATTGCGTTTAAATCACGTATCAAATTGACGTCATCTCATGTTTTAGAAGCAACGTAGTGTCGATAGCATTCGGCATCAATTTTGTTCACAGGTTCTTCTCAGCCGCGTTGCTTATCGTTACCATCTACACGTATGTCTAACCGCATTCCTGTTCCGCAGTATTTGTATCCGGGAATATATTTTTCTCCTGGATATTAGCAACTGGTAAGCCAGGATGTCTTCCTAACGCAGATACTATAAGATTGCCGCGACGCAGTCTATGCCGCTCGACGCGGACTTACTGTGTCAGCGGTGACGCCTGCAAATGAGTATTATAATATTCCACATCGTATACATAAAGCAAACCGTCTATTCACAAACCTGACAGGTGTTGCGTATCTGGCTTGCGTTATATTATGCAGGCCCTGCCCTAGGGCAAGGCGAACGAGGCAACCGCCTTGGGCCCCGCGCTTTTCCGCAATGCAATCTTTTTTTGCTTGGGGCCCCGCGCTTATCCCTTGCTGTCTTGGGCCCCGCACATACCATGGCCGGGCCTGATATTGCGACATCGTACACAATATGAACTCCTATTAGTTTGTTATGTCAGTTATGTCTTCTTCTAGTTCCAGAAACTGTCCACTCACCGACATAGACTGTTCCGCGTGTGTAACAAAACTGCCAAAAGAACATCACGCGGAATTTCATAGTGACTGAGTGATCATCAATGGGCCATCCGGATCATGAAAGACTCATTTGGTGTTGAATCTCAAATATTATCAGGTGTTGACTAACTTGGGATAAATTCCATTTAATAGCGCCATCTGTGGATGATCATTCGTGTTATGATCTAATTCTTGATTTTAACAGATGACGACCAAGATCAGGTGTAATTTATCACATAAATCGACAGCGTTATTCACACTGAGGGTCCGGAACGTTTGCGATCGGATAGTACACCAACTGCAATGAACGCGCTAGTGCGATCTCGACTGTACGCTATTGACCCGCGGTGATTGGCGTCGGGAAAAAATAATTCCGGTTTCACTGACGAAACCGCGATTACCGATTTGACATTCTGAGTTGTATTCTCAACGATTTGCTGCATGGCTGCATTGATTTCGCGGAGCACACTAAATGTTTTAATTCCTTCAGTCGTCATCGTCATATACATCATTGATATCAACAATGACGTTCTGCATGAGCAGGCGGAACGTACTCACGTCCATGATGTGGTTGCTTAGCATTCGCTGACAAATCGACGTGGCCTCGTTGATGACTTCTGGCGCGTTTCCAACCTGTCCACGAGTCCACTGACTTGTTGCTCGTCTTCAGTCAAACAGTCAACGAGGGATCTTTGTTCAGGTAAATGTTGAGCACCGTCACCAACGTGCAGTTTCCCATGTCGACGATCACAGTTTTCAGTTTCATCGTGAAATTTCTCAGACTCAAGATCAAATACTTCATAAGGTTTACATTTTCTGACAGTCTGTAGGTGCTTTCTTTTTGGAGCGTTGCTTGTATTTTTCGTTATATAATATTTTCAGTCATAGGGCAAAGAAACAGTCAATGGTACAGAGTCCTCTGCCTCTCTTTGTCTTGGTAACTTAGTTTGTTAAATATTTAAGGCACTGGTTTCTTTGACTTGCCCTTTAGTTTTTCTGGAGAAGCTGTCTACTTTACGGGAGCAATCTTCAACTGCAGAGCTGTTTTGCTCATTGGGAGTCATATTACTCTCTGGGGTTTAGTGCAACTTGGATTCTGCGGTTGAATTGGCGCGGAGGACGATATTATTATGCAACATTGCTGTATGAGTGAAATCAATAATTCAGTGTCGCTATGTAAGTGAAATCAATAATTCAATGTCGATATGTGAATGAAAATCAATAATTCGATGTCACTATATGAGTGAATATCAATAATTCATTGTCGCAGTATTAGGGAAAATCAATAATTCAATGTCGTTATATGAATGAAAATCAATAATTCTCTTTCCCTATATCAGTGAAATGAATAATTTAATGTCGCTATATGTGTGAAATTAATAATTCAGTGTCGCTAGATGTGTGAAATCAATAATTCAATGTCGCTATATCAGTGAAGATCAATAATACATTATTCCAACTTATGGAGGAGACATACATTATTAATATTGTTATACAAATTATATCCTATGGCCACCCTTGGTGATAGAATTATCCATTGCTAATATTTGTGTATAAATCCTATATGTTGATCACCGATGGTGATGGAGCCATATATAGACTATATTTGTTTGTAAGTTCCATATGCTCATTCTTGTTTGATCATTCATTGAAGTCACATCTTCTGATTGGTTCCATTTAAGAAGACTATCATTACCTTATATAAGTTGTTGCACTATTCTGTTAAATCCATTGTTGGACTTGATCCGCACGAATATGGTGTTAGATTCATTAACCGTTCAATTTCATTTTAAATAAACATTTCATTCATGAAATTTCTTTCATTGTCTTCGCTAAATGGAATCCCAATCCGGCTTCGTCCTGTTACACGTCGACAGCTATGTAAGCGCCAAGAAATTCCAGTTCTTCACATGCACGCTTGTGGCGTCTGTCAGCCGCCATTACTATGGCATTGCTGGCTGGTTTTGTCATTGCATAAATTTATCGCCGCTTTTAAATTGTTTTGTCAGACATATTTGTGTGAGACATGTTAGCGTCAGGCACATTTGTGTCAAAATCCGCGCGATACAAAACCGTATGGGTTACAGTTGACCAGCGCAAAATATTCAGAATTTCATCCCACGAATGTTCAACAGCACACCTGGTCCAATTAATGTTTGCAAAACCGTGCATGTCAACTCTATGAAGTATCATCATCATGTTACAGATATCGCGAATCACTTTTGGGACTTGTACGAGTCGTTGTGTCACATTGATTAAGTCTGCGTTCTTGTGGCGACCTTTCGAAAACGCTTTGAATGGGTTGTCTTGCGGTCAAGAATCAAATCGTCGTACACGACTAATTCTATGCAACATCATCCCAAACACGGCTCAAAAGGTGAGTCAGTTATAGAAGTTGATGTCATTCCCAGGGCTGGTTGGTGCATTGACCTCTTTGGCAGCAACCTTCTCCGCTGGTTCGTTCCCAGATACAATTTGGACTGGAGGTCTCTGGGGCGATGTAAAGAAATTCCTTTTGCATGGTGACAACATGGCTTCCTGCTCTGGCGTTGAGGGAAAATCTTCTAAATAAATGGGGGGGGGGGTGATTTCAACGGCGTTAGTGGTGCCAAGGGGTGATCTGGAGTGCTCACTGGAGTCTGTCTGCTGGACGATCTCCTGTGAGTTTTCCTAAATATGGGGGAACTTTAAGCTCATGAGACACAGGGTCTGGCTGACGAGACTCTCCCGTGATTCGTACATTCCCTCCTATCAAATGGAAAGGCTCTTCCAGGGTGATTGGCAGCATAGTGCGCCCTCATCCGATATTGAGTGTTCGTCGCTACAGTGTACGTGCAATATTCGCATTGGATTTTTGTCACCATGATGGTATCTGTGTTGTCTGTGTAGCAGTTGCCAGTTGGAACAGGACACGCCACACTCAGCACACAGGACAACCATTCTGAAAAATGTCCAGATAGACAACATTAAAAGTCTTCCAATCCTAGGACATTTTAAAAACTACGATATAAAAAACACGCAGTTTTTTAAAAATAAACTTTGCAAATTAATTATTTTTATTTTTTTTTTATTTTTACATTTATAAGAATGAAATAAACTCAATAACGTAAAACCAACATACGCAGAGAGGTATTTCATTGACTTGCATGTTGTTGTTTGTTGCATTAAGGATTAAGCAATGCCTTGCCATTTCTGTCACAATTATGCAAAAGGAGTGCTATTGAAAATACCAAAATGTCTTTTTAATTAAGGCACCAAAAGGAACCCACAATACACTGGACAGAACTATCTATACCCTACTGAAAAATGTATCATATAAAAATACTAATCTGTCCATCAGCCTCCGCTATGCCAACATCAAAGCCCTTAAGAGTGAGAATCCTCGCTTCCTTGACTTTCATTTTCATGTCCTGGACTTTACTTCAGGTGGCCGTGAATGTGACAAACTACCAACTAACCTCAGCACAAATATCTGAGAACATTTGTCGAATAATGCTTCATAAAACAAATAGGCACATTAATGCCGGATACCAGAAAGAGTTCCGTTCACTCCACGAATAGGATTTACAAGAGCACCAGGGCTTACATACCCTATCTCTGTGTCTTGTTAAACAAAAAGTGTCGGGCTCAGAACTAATGGCTTCAATCTGTAATGATAGACAAGTTTTGGTACTGCTTATGGGTCCTTCTGTATTTTATAATCTGAATCAGACAACAATTACATGAGACTGGCATTCCCAGTTTGTTTGCAGTTTTGGACTACGACCTTTCTTCTTTGTTTTTGTGTGGAGCCAAACAATGTCTCCTGTTTAATACAATCTTGCCCATATCTTATGATAATAGTATCTCCTCTGTCTGTTGCTTGCTTCCATCATATGATTCCTTGCCTTTTAATGAATTTTCTACATTCGGGTAAATAAATTTTAACATGCTCTTTTTCTGGGTCGTCAACAGTTGCTTGTTCCACTTTTGGGGGAGGTCCGAATATTAAATCAACAGGTAATTGAACTTCTCGTCCCATCATCATCATATTCGGAGTTTGACCTGTGCTTTCATACACAGATAATCCATATGCAAGCATAGCCAGTCGAAGAATGGTCATCTCAGTCTCGTTGATCTTGTGTGATACACTTGCTTAATATATCTTCAATGGCGCCGTTAAACATTTAATAAGACCGTCACTCTGAGGATGAAAGGCTGTTGTTTTGGTCTTGTCAATTTGCAGTCTGAAGTAGATTTTTCGCTAAATAGCTTTGATTGAAACTGACCACCCTGGTCAGTGTGCAGTTATTGTGGTAACCCAAAACGGCAAATAAATTTTTCCACAAATAAATCAGCTATTGTTTCAGCGTTTTGTTTTTGCATAGGGAAAGCCTTTATTCATCGTGTGAAATAATCTGCAATTACTAATACGTACTTGTTTCCTTCATTTGATCTCAGGAAGGGACCCAGCACATCCATGGCTACCCTTTCTAATGTGGCACCGACAATGTATTGTTTTATAGCTGCTCATGGGCATAACATGGGGCCTTTGCTTCGTACTCTGGCAATGGTGCGAGTCACACCAAGATGCCCAGCACTGGGGTCATCATGCAGCATCTTCAAGATTTCATTTTTCTGGCAGTTAGGCAATAGAAGTTGCCATCGGATTTCACCAGTATCAACTATTATCCATTTTCTGTAGAGTTTTCCATCAAGAAGCTGTATACGATCCGATTGAGACCAGTAAGACTTAACTCTTGAATTATATGGTGATACATTTTCCCACGATGGTTTTGTATCTCCAGCCTGCTTTGATTTCATGATAAAAGAAAGATTTTCATCATTAACCTGTGGATCTGAAATCAACTGATCTTTGCTTTGGGCAAACCACATTGCAGCATACTCCACTTCTTCAACCGCACCTTCAGTGTAGGGATCTGTTGAAGTTTGGGCTTTTGTTTTACGGATGGCTATGATTGTGTTTGTTTATGCTTCTAGGGTGTGCGCCTGATCAAATGATACACCCTTCAGTTCTTGGTGCTTACAGTTGTCACATGACATGCAAGGTCGCCTTGACAACCCATCTGCATTGTTATGAGGTTTGCCTACCCGATACTTAATTTTGAAAGTATAAGTGTTGAGTACTTGCAAACATTTGACAATTTGGCCCTCAGGACATTTTAAACGTAACAGCCAAAACAGCGCGCCGTGATCAGTTCTGACAGTAAAATGTGTTCCATATAGATAGTGAAGCAAATGGTTAACACTGTCAACGACTGCAAGTAGCACTCGGCGAGTTACACAGTAGCTTCTCTCTGCTTTGTTTAATGTTCTAATGAAGTAGGCGATAACATGATCTTGGCCATCAAAGGTTTGAGACAAAACAGCGCCCAGGCCATGACCACTTGCATCTGTATCAAGAATGAATGTTTTGGTAATATCTGGGTAGCTAAGAATTGGGGCTGATGTTAGGAGTTCCTTCAGTTTTTGGAAAGCCGTTTCGTGGTCGCTTTCAAATGAAAAGGAACATTCTTTTCGGTAAGGCGATGTAGAGGTTTAGCTATAGTGAAGAATCCTTTGATAAATCTGCGATAGTATGAGCAGGTGACAAGAGAACTTCGCAGTTCATGGATATCCTCTGGATGAGGCCAGTCCTTTACTGCAGCTACTTTTTCAGGATCAGTAGAAATACCTTCAGATGACTCAATATGCCCTAAGAAGGCAACCTTTTCTTTCAACAAAGAACACTTATTTGGAGATATTTTCATACCAGCCTTCTGGATGCGCAAGATTACCTCCTCCAAACGAGTGAGGCATTCTTCAAAAGTATCAGCAAAGACAGTGATGTCATCTAAATAGACTAAACATGTTTTTCACTGTTGTCCATGGAGAAGATGTTCCATCAAGCGTTCAAAAATCCCTGGGGCATTGCAGAGCCCAAATGGCATAACCTTAAATTGAAAGAGACCGCATATTGTGGTAAATGCAGTCTTCTCAGCATCATTTGGATGAACTCCTAATTGCGAATAGCCACTGGCAAGGTCCAAAGGTGAGAACCATTTAGAGCCTCGCAGACCGCCAAACGTGTCATCAGTACGTGGAAGAGGATAGCTGTCCTTCAGTGTTACAATATTACGGTCTGCGCGGATATTTAATAAGCAAAGTCGCCGTAGTAGTGAGGCAAAAGTTAGTAATAGTATTGCCAGAGCGTGGCGGACCAAACAAGGATTATGGCAGATTTTCCGTGGGTGGTTTGATGAGAAGACCCCCAACGATGTTAAGCATGCTGGTCTTTTATTTCTCCCACATGACAGGGTATGTGCGCGTACATACAAATACACGATAATGTTCAAAGATTCAGCGAGTTTCGCAGACGAGTTAAAACGCATTTACGCACGTGGTCCGCTCACAACACTGCGGTTGTTGAAGGTCGATCCAGGTAAAGAATTTCTCGGAAATGTTGCATCGTTGTTGACAAAACAACATGTACGAGTTCGTCCTGGACATGTTGGCGAACATCGCAATCAGGACATTGTGGAAAGATTCAACCGCATACTTGCGAAATAATTATTTTCCCACCAGTATGCGCAAAAATTGTTGATGAATCATAAGCTCGCTCGATCATAGCTGCGTTGAACAATGAAATTACAAGTGACAATGGTTGAAAACTGTTTGCAATTCGGCAGAAAACCGTCTTGGTCACGCTAGCGATGCCGCTGCAACCACTAGCGCTTCGCTCATTCGGAAACAATTTGGTTCGGTACCTGTATGCCTCGAAGGAGCTGGAAAGCGGACAATGTCGTCATACTGACCAGGCACGGTCCCTCAATTCATTTGAAATTCGGACCAGACCGATACTCTGAGTTAACCAACATGTTTTTCTACCGTCTGGCGCTGGAATCTTAATTTCCCGCAAAGCCTCCAAGAAGATTATTCATTTGGGAAGAATTACGAGGCATTCCCACGAATACACAATTACCGCCAACATCTATTTTAGGCAACTCTTTTGCGTCTCAAGATCGCAAGGACATCACTCCATAACCACGAGCGTGTGATTTTGAACACATCATTGTTTGGTGAATCAGGTCATTCTGTTAAGCAACATAATCATGTTCATAACGAAAACAGTGTTCGCCTTAGCCCATGAGGTGCCCGCATTCTGTAAAGTTCATATGATTCCCGAACGCATCTTCGAGAGAGGTTTCTCAGCGTCTTTGCCTGGTTTATACGTGCTTGGAATGTTTGCGGGGTAGTTTTCTAAATCACCAACACGATCTCGCAACTTAGAGTCAGGAACTTGGGCTCGTTGACGAACATGCGCGGATCATTGACAAACATACGCGGAAGCCTCAGAAACAATAGCAGCTGAGACACGGCTGTGATCTTGTTTGTCAGCGTCTTGCTCGTGGAAGAATTTAGATATGCAACTGCGCTGCTGTTGCACGATGCTGTCTCACGGTCGGACGCAGCTCCTCTGGAGGAAGTCTAGATAATGCAAAGTAAGTCTGCTTTTCTTGCGCCCCGAATTTGCGCGGCCTGCCTGAGCTGATTCACGGTTTGTTTTGTAACCGGCTGTGGTTCCTCTGGGGGAGGTTGCCTTACAACAGGCTATGGCTCATCTGCGACTCCTAATAGTGCAAGGATATTTGCTTTTCTTGCACCTCTTGGTATTCTTATTCTAGTGTCTTGCGCGAAATGCCTGGGTGATTCACGGTAGGTATACTTATAATAATAATCATTTATATAATTGTTTATCAGGCAATAAAGTGTTTTGATTATTTTTTTCCTTCATCAGTAATAAAATGTTAGCAAAATTATTTTACGTTACCAGGATGGGAAACCGCAATCAAATTGATCCAACATATTACTCCGTTGACTTCTTTTTTTTTTTTTATTTCAACAGCGTCGGCGTCGACAGCATCGCTGGTTTTCTCCTCTACGCTGTCAATATTTGCACGGAGAAATCTTTGCCGACTTTCAAGCTGATTACGAGACTTCAAGCTAATGCTGCATTTGATCCATGTTCGAGTGCTGGTGCTAACACATAACGCGAGCAAGTGAAATGTATAGTATTTGTAATGGCATGTTCTGTCGCAAAATTCACATTTTCGTTGCATCGATTGCGTCCCTTTTCAGTCAGAATTGTTATATATGCGTAAAATTTTATTTTTAATAGAATCATTCCTCTATATTCTCGATTGATGGTGTGCGTAGTTTTCTAACTCAGAGCAGTGACTAATAAATTAACATTTGACCAGGCTGCATCAACAGGGGATTACCACTGAGTAGTTTTTCTTACTCGAATATAATTTTCGTACTCAAATATAATTTTCTTACCCGAATATAATTTTTGTACTCGAATATAATTTTCTTCAAACCTGCTTTTGGCAAAATCACTTTGCGCTGGCCAATATAAAGTATTACACCAACTCGTACAAGACCGTTCGATATACAAGAACGTCCGATGATTTCAACCGTTTTTGCACTTCTTGTATATTGACTCAATAGTTTCTGTCCCTTTTGCATGTGAATCCCATGACATTGCATGTGATTCCCATGACACTGCATCTGCCGCTCGTACTCTGAGGTATTACACATCTTGTGTAATTGCCGTTGAACCGCTCCGGTGGACTAAGTAGTAGAGCGTCCACCTTGGATGCGGGAGGTCGCGGGTTCAAACACCGGCCGAGTCATACCATAGACTTAAAAAATGGTACTAACAGCTGCCTCGCTTGGCGCTCAGCATTAAGAAGTTAGTGGTAGGACTGGTCGGCCTGGTGTCAGCATAAAATGACTGGGTGGCACATGATGCTACATGTCTGCGGCATGATGCCCCCAGTTGCCAGACATCACTATAAACTGCCACACTGAAGACATTTTCGCGATATGATTGAAAAATTGCTAAAGCTACGTTAAAACTCCAAATCTCTCTCTCTCTCTCTCTCTCTCTCTCTCACACACACACACACACACACACACACACACACACACAGACTTGCCGTTGATATTTCCATACAGTACATACTGAAGGAAGCTCTCCAATCAATTAATACTTGACGGCGATCATGGAGGTCTTCACTGTCTTTGCCGTCTACGTTGAATATTTCACTGGGGTGGGGGTGGGCGGGGCGTAAGCAGGTGTAAGCTGATTTTGTTTGCATTGCAACATGCACAATGGAGAGAACGTTTTCATATTATCGTACATGATATTCCCAACAAAAAGGTACATTAACATTAATGTTTTGCATGGAAATACGCCAGCTGTGCTAAGTTTACTCTTGCTTACACAATATATGCTTTGTGGCAGTATTGTATGTGCAATGATCTTAATTATGAGAAAATTAGAAGTTTAAATTTAAAACTGTTGCATTAATTGAACGAAAAAATATAATGAAAATGTTTTCTATCATTTGGAACGAAATTAAGGGAAAAAATGCTGACAAACCAGACTCGTTGTTTTTCCAGATACTAGTGTTAAAAGAATAAGCGAACATTTTACCTTTCAGTTTTGGCCTCCATCAACCGGATCTGTTCCATACCTTTTTAAACTGTAAAACTTATCAGTGAATCTCAGGAATTCAAGGTAAGTTTCATGTGCCTTACAGTTCAGCGTAATATTAGTTGGTATGTTAAGAAATGCACTTTTATAATCGCTCAGTTTGCATCATGGGAAGGGGCAGGTCATGTGTAGTACTGATGAATACTTTTCTGGGGGGAAAACATAAGAATTATTCAAAAGGACTGTTTTGATGCTTGCGACAAAAACTTTTAGCTATGCAACCAAAATTAAATCGTACAATAATGCAATCTATGTGGTATTTATGGTCTACAGACATGTAGCATCATAAATACACACGCATATAGTATGTATTTCAGAGAGTGACAGGTGTAAGGTGAAGTTGACTACTTTGTAACATGCACAGTGGAGATAATATTGGCATAACTCAATGCTACTTTCACACACTGTGACTGAAATGTCTTTGGATACTGTACTTGTGGAAATTGTACATGACATAAGCACACTGCTAACCAAAATGGCTGCCCCCATTAGTCTAAATTAGTCTAAAAAGTACACTATCTTTAGCAAAAACAAATGTTGCCAGACTAGACAATACCAGCTTCTGAAAATTCAATGAATGAATTAAAAAAAATATATAAAAAGTAAAAAACTCATTTTTACAATTTACCTATGAAATTCATGATCAAGTAGAGCTAGCAGTTTTATTTATTGGTGCACATCAAAGTAAGGTCAAGCTGTATACTCTGTAACCCATATTAAAACCGTCAAGCATACACAAAGATAAAGGGAATTAAAAGTTTTTTTTAATTATACCTAAGACATACAAGGTCATTTTTAAATGTAAAGGAAAACCAGTCGTGAAAGCCGGTGAATTTTTTATTCTTTGAAATTCTAACCTATGGAAAATACGAACTGTAGAGCGCCACCTTCATTGGGTGTGCCAGTGTCTTCAAAGTCGTCAGTGGCGCGCTTCGTGGACTCAGTGGCGTGCACAGGCGACCCAGTTAACGTCAGCGACTTGTAGTTTCTTTATATAAACAGTGACATTTCAACAAGGTTTCATCGTGCTTGTTACAACGCGATATCTAACCAGGTTAATTTTTCTAAGTTCTCTGGAAGCAAGTTTGAAAACTCATACAGCTTTTGTTTGAGCCTGAACAGCATTTTGATTTTTTTCTGACGGAACACACCCAACACTATGCAGGCAATATAATTCCCGCCATGGCCACCACGCGAATTCTTTCACGACGCTGCGCGTGTCAAACAAGGATGTCTTTGGCATCATTATATACTACCCGCTTCAGTTACTGAATTTAATTAATATTATCACTCAAATGGAAACTGTCGCCGCTCGGGTTGTGTTTAATACTTTATTGACAGCATTTCCTTTACTCGCAGGCCATCGAAGATAAAACCGTCACAACGGCAAAGTTGGAGACGGTGCTGGCGGAAATGGAAAACTTCCGACAACTTCGTGCGCAGATTCAAAACCGGAGCGCTATCGCGGAGACAGAACCCAAATAGGGATATGATTTACGTCCAGTAAAAATGAACTAAACGTTTGGAAAAGGTAGCACCGCGAACGGTTTTCGATCGTGTGGCGTTCACGTGTAATCACCAAAACAGCTCTCGGAATGTACTTGCGAGTGGGACGGGGGTAAAGTCACCGGATATATAAACGACTTTTACGCATGTGATTAAATCCGGTCTAAAGTCCTATTATCACACACACACACACACACACACACACACAGAGTAATGAAACTGATCATCAAATTTTTTTCAATTTAAACAAACAAAAACATAGAAAAACGTAACAATTATCTCAAAGACCTAGCACTGAAAGTGATTATTACACGATGCGATGTAAGGGAAATAACTCACTCATGCTGGTGTGCAATTTACGCACACAATTTATAAAAGTTGCCTCCCATCTATAATCAAGTCCAGTCTTGGAATATTAAAAATTTAAAAAATACACAGCACTACACTTACCAGTCAATAGCACGCATATTTGCTTCAGATCTCATTCTTGGAAAAATGTGAATGATCTGAAATTGCCAGAAATCATTCAGACTCAGTGATTAGTACAGAGAAATGTGTCAAGGACATTTCGATATGGGGTGAAATGGTGGTGGTACTGACGCCGTTACTGAAAAGTAGCAGCATCATATATTAGTGCACGTCATGGTGATTGTTTTAGTGGCACCATACGCCACACGCAAGGCACTGTAGATAAAACGTTCTCATCTCCTCCTTTTCTCCTTCCTGGTATTTCTGTCTCTCAGTCCAACTCGTCATTTTTCCACAAATTTTTGCGGCATGAAGATTTTCATTTTCTACTGGAATCCCCAGTGTGCAGTCTGTTATTATGTCATCTCTCTCTCTCTCTCTCTCTCTCTCTCTCTCTCTCTCGTTGAATATTTCTTCAAATATTTGCTTTCAAATCGTCCATTGTGACACGAATGTGTCTACTAGAGCCTTATGCACTCTCTCTCTCTCTCTCTCTCTCTCTCTCTCTCTTGTGAAAACAAAATCCATAAATCTGATCCATCGAGGTTAAGTTATACTTACGCTCCCACAAAGCAAGTCAATGAATTACGGCTCGTTCTTTGTTATTTGTTGCGGTGGGCGTCAATTTAAACGCCCTTACAGGAGTGAGGCTAATACATCACTCTTCATAAACAAAAATTAAAACAATAGAAAAATCTAAATCTTTTCTTCCTTCACTTTTGCAATTCTGAGTGTGAAAAAATTATTTCCTTCTTGTTTTGAAATCATTTGGGGAGTGGTTAAGTTAAGCATCGTGCAAAACAGGATACACTTGACGATTAGATTTTTGTTTACATTCTTTGAAGGCTATTTACAAAGTGAAGGTCAATCGTGTTATTTAAGCTTTAAAGAGGCGCTTGGTGTACACATAATGCATAGAGACCGTATAGATCAAGGCGTTAATTGATGCATTTATGTTAATTAAGGTATAATTTGACTATTCATGGAATAATCTTGCTGTTCCTCCTCCAGATGTTTGCTCTACTTGTATCAGTCATTAAATTATATCTGAATGTCTAATTTCTTCTACTGATCAGATGTTGTTTCGATCTAAAGATGTAAATGTATTACACAATATTTCAGTGTCGTAACGCTGCGCTAAGACGTACGATGTTTGATTTCACTGCATGGCGTAACATCCAACAATCGATTTGCTTGGGTAAATGAATCGTCGCAACGACCTTGCAAAGTATAATTTATTGCAGATTTCATTGAAAATCTTCGATTGTGGTCCCATATATATGTTTTTCATCAAGATATGTCAAAGACGGCCTTTAGCGATATTAGTAATGAACGGGTATAACTTTCATGCATTTCAGTTCACTGGGTCGTGTACTTTGAAAAAGAGAGCTACTCCATGTCGGCATATCTAACTGTACTATCGCGATCGATAAGAACACGTGAATGAAAAACTGTATTTTCTTCCATACACATGCTCTTGGTTATATTTTTCTCTGAAAAGCAATCGATAAATAACGTAAAAGACCTTCAACTTTTCATTTCAACTGAAGATGCAACACTGATTGTTGGCTGGAATTCGGTTACTTTCCCTCAGTCGAGCCCTCTAGTGAAGCGACCTGCGATGCACTCAATGTTTAGTGGTTGTGGGCGCTAACGCAGATAAGCCATTTAGGCCGCCACTATTTGCGCGCTTGTTTGTTAGAACCTCCAAGGACACGTGTGACGTCACGTAGTTAAATCGAGATCATGCCCTGAGCGAGAGTATATAGTCTCAAATCTCTAACATAAAAGAAACAAGATTTCAATCGTACATATTAGACTTATGTATTTTCATGGGTAAATAAAATTGTTTCAGCGATATGTATTTATATTGTTCACACAATAAAAGTTTAGTGTCTGGCTAAAGGCCAGTAGTAGCGGTTTCTATCATCACTGTAATTTGTTTCTAGACTATAGTACATTTCCCATTCAAGGAAGCGCGTCATCCAAGGTCGTTGCATTCTTGTACATAGTTGTGGGTAGTGTAAACTCACGTTAGAACACAATCAAAAGTCGATCGGTGCAGACGTATCAGCACTTGAAACCGCGAAAGGACTATACTGAAATACTTCATTTGAATTGAAAGAGATTCTAATAAAGGGGGAAAAAGGTAAGATAATTTCATTTTAAATCTTATTGATTAACATGATAACATTTTGTATTTATTTAACATTGGTATTTTTTTGTAAGCATTTCAACTTATAAACATTTTGCTTCAGTTATTCAGACCATTTCTTATTCTTGAAAGTTTATCTTTACTTTGTATAAGTTGCCTTACCGATTTGTACACATGAATATATCATTTTTTGGCATTTTAAAATATATAGACTAAATAGCAAAGTTGTAAAGTTCAAGTCCACAGTTTTTACAATTAGATTTTTCCTTAGATTCGGGAATGTATATTATATTTCTAAGTACAACTTAGTCTGGAATGGTGATTCTTTTACGTAAAGTTTATTCAAATAAAAAGGTAGGAGGGTTGAATACTAAACAAAGAGAAAAATAATCAGTCTTTGTTAAGAGTTGTAGATATACTTAGCCTAAAGCTGTCAGTGACTGCACAAGCTATTTAAAGTGACCCAGTATTGTCTGAATTGTATCGCAGGCCGTATAAACTGCATTTTGATTAACTCCTATATGCAGAAGAAAATAAAAGGAACACGGCACATACAGGGTAGTTAAGTTAATCGTTGATTATTTTTGGTTCTGTTGGGAAGTCGACCTATTCATTTGCCATATTTAATTCGTTTTATTGTTGTTGTTTTTTTTGTTTTTTTTTTGTTTGTTTGTTTCTGAAATTTCCTTTTTGTTTTGTTTTGTTTTGTAAATGTGTCGTCTGCTTTATTAGAGTCTACACTCTTAGTCCGTTGATTCAAAGAACCTTCGGCCAGAGTTGGTGCTGTTTCGCTCGATAGAAACTGGAGCAGTGGGT
The DNA here is from genome assembly GCA_016617855.1 of Megalonaias nervosa. Taxonomy (NCBI): domain Eukaryota; kingdom Metazoa; phylum Mollusca; class Bivalvia; order Unionida; family Unionidae; genus Megalonaias; species Megalonaias nervosa. The sequence continues at coordinate 73,104 of JAECUM010000949.1, forward strand.
CACCTATATAGCTGTGTGCTAAAAATAGCAATATGCGCGTATGGAACGCTCCGCTGTATAGGCGTGATCGTCTGCTCGTATAAAAGATAGGAATGTCTAGTGTTCCTGTTAAGGAACATTTGCCGCACAGTGTTGAGTTGCCAATAGTACTTGCTTATGCCGCACAGTGTTGAGTTGCCAATAGTACTTGCTTATATTCCTTGATAAATCACTTGTCGAGAACTTGTTTTTCTTGGAGAGATTTTGATAAGCTGTAGACATTATTTGGAACATATAAAGGTTAGGACAACTGTCTTTTTTAAATTTAAATTAGTATTTGTACTCTAATATTATATTGAATTCGTTTGAACTTTTCATTAATATACTCGTGCAACCGTTTATTTATTTTTCTTCTTTCCAGTCGATGCCAATTTGAGGAAAAAGAAAGTAATAGACATTTCACTTTAAAAGCGGTACATTGACTTGTTAATGGATTCACAGCTGGACAAAGGGTGTGTTTGCGCCTGTCGCCCAGCTGTTTGCTATAGTTTTGGTTTAGAAAGACTTTTGGCAGGGGACATGGCTCCTACACATAAGCAACATTCTGATTTTCATACCATGGAGCCGAAACTCAATTGTGGACTAGAAAGCTGCAAATCTAGCACAGCAACTCTGAGGAGTGTTTTGAGGGGTGAAGTCCCTGCAGAGTATTCTTATATGGCCACATCTAGGATGCCAGACCTTCAACAGGGTTATGTAAGGACATCTGCGATGCCCTTTGAACGATATGTAGATTCTCCGGAACAGATTGTTCCCTCATTTCAGGCAATTCATTCACCACATCAGTCGGATCATGAAGACTTTCATTCATCATCGCCAGTCATGTTTCCTCAGGATGAACCGATGGACTTGTCATGCAAATCCACATCTGCCTCGGACAATGACTCGAATTCTTCGTGGGAATTATCGGGACAACCCATCTCGAGATCAGCCGATAGGTGTTCAAATACGTCAATCCTTAGGAATCTCCTTTGTGTCGGAAAAGATCAACAGAGGGACTTGGGAAGCGAGTCTCCTGGCAGCAATGCAAGAAATTTTAACATTACAGGCAATACTCGAGTTACTCTTGCCAAGAAAAATATGTTTCCAGTCAGTTCACGTGTGTCGGACTGGTTGGTCAAAACGGTCCAGTTCGCCAAATCCATTCCAGAATTTCTCGCACTCTCTCAAAATGACAAAGTTACACTTTTATTGAACTCCTGGACAAGAGTTTTGCTGCTTTTCATGGCGGAGAATAACTTTGAATTTGCTGTAACGCCACTACCACGTGAGGGCAATCACGATACAGATCTGGCACCGAATCCAGATGAACCCACAATGAAATCAGTGGAAGCTATCCAGTCTTTTATCAGAAAAGGTCAAAATATGAACCCTGATCAGAAGGAATACTCGTATCTCAGGATGGCAGTTATTTTCAATGCAGGTAACTATTTTTTATTTATTTCTTTAATAAATATACAAAGTTTTAGCTATTTACGTAATTATAATCCCACTTAATCATATGTAATTTTAAAAAAAGTATACCGTTTGGAATGATATCAAATATTTCAAAACAACTCTATTGGCCCCCTTTTCCCAAATTTTTCGTCCATTAAAAGCACATTTCTTTCCATTTTAAATACAAAAAATCATTACGTACACAATTTTTAGACGAGTTCGATGGGAACATTTCTGTTCTCAGATGTATCATTTTTCTCGTGACTTTACTGGTTAGTTATATTAAAAGGTGTGTTCGGTCACAAATTGTGACTCAGGCGTACTAATTACTTCGCCGCCGGTTCATCTGCGTAACTATTTTCCTTTTATCGCTGTTAGTTTTGACTATTAGGGTTGGTTTTGATGGTCGATACGTAAACATCTTTCTCTTGCGGTGAGTGACCTTTCTCCAAGCTTGTTAAAGCCGGTTGGTTTGTCAGTCACGTTCATTTCTGATGCGTTGATCCGTCTCGAACAGTAACCTTGGCAAGCAAAGCTGAATATGCACTCGGTCACGTCTGACGGAAATGATCATTGTAGACATTAATAATTTCACGTTCATTTTTCCTTTTTACAGAAAAATATTGTATTTATCTAAATTCTCTTGTGTTTTTAATGTCATTATTCATGCAGTTAGTTTTCTGTTGTGAGCAACAAATATTTGGGACTGGCAGAGTTGAAATATCCAACAATATGCATCTTTTAATTTTGTATTAAATCTAAAGACAATACGCAAAGTCGACTTTCTCAGTTGATGGAGCATGCGCAGGGAGCCAATCTTTAAAAGTACTTTTCTTAGGTCATTGCGTCCTCTCCGTTAAACAAAGCTTTCAAAGCAGAATGTAGAATAAAATATCCCGTCTCCCATGCAGTAAAAATGAATATTAGATCACCGTACACGTGTTGTGTTTTGAACCCTTCCAAGAACAATATTACTAATAAAAAGATTATCCGTGGGAAGTGGTCCTACCTTAAAAAAAAAAAACAATAAAAAACAAAAAAACAAACCCCCCCCCCCCAAAAAACGAACATCAACATTAAGATTCCATCAAAGGCTGTATAGTTAATTTAATAATAACAATACAACTAAATGACCTCAGTTACAAGAAGCTTTAATTGATGTACGTACCACCAGCATTATCTTCAAGGACTGCTATTTCTACCCTAATGCTTGCAACATAAACGTATTTAATATTTAAAGATGAATCTAAGAGGGCACTTCGCCATTAGTTTGCCTGTGGTTGTTATCAGCACGAAATGAATATATTAATCACGCATAGTATCCAGTCAAGTTTTATAAATACAGTTAGCTAGCGGTCTGCGGCTGGATGCTAATTGACCAAAAGAGATGACCATTGATGACCCGACCTTGTACGGAGTTCAACTCTTGGCCACTGCAGATGCAGTTGAATGACCGCAGTAGCTGTACTCGGTTTCACATTCTCCCATGTTCATGTTTTCTAGTGTATACAAAATTGAAAACCAATTTGTGTAGATATATATTGTGGATGATCTACTGGAAAGCAGCCCCCCTCCCCCCAAAAATATGATGAAATCAACTCATGACAAGTATTGATTGGTTGTATACAGTTTCCATTTGCTAGAGTACCTAAGTACCTATCTTGGAAGTATGGTCATCCATTTGTACAAGACACACATTTCGCATTATTTGCTCGAATTGATGGTTCAGTTTCAGATTTAAGGTAGATAGGTGTGGGAAAAAAAAAGCTTTTTGCGGCTTATGTTCAGATTTGAAGGTCTGTTGGCGAGATAATAGCCAGAGAAAGTCAGTCTCGCAATATTTGTCAGTTTCAGATTTAGTCTGGTTGGGTTGGGACTTTTGAAAACGTGTTGTCTGTCTTCAAGGCTGGCATCCATAATGTACTTTTGAGTGGTTTTAAGAGTGAAGTTGCTTATGCATCTATAATTTCGAGCAACGGACCAGATACCCGAAAACTTCGAGGAGTGTAGTGTTTTTGTTTCCTTTTTTTAAGTTATGTTGCAAACACTTTAGTAGATAAATATTTTTCTTTCTTTTTTTTAAGGTTATGTTGGGCTGGATCGACCAGATGTGGTGGAAAAACTCAACTCGTTGATACAACAGCTTCTGCAGCAGCACGTGGCAGCCTCGCGACCTAATGACGTCATGCACTATTCCCGTCTTTTGCTCTGTCTTCCATCATTGTACGGGATCAACAGCAAAATGTTTGAAAATTTATTTTGTAGCCACATCACGGGTAACATGGACATGGAAGTGTTACTGAAAGAGATGCTTCAGAATTTGTGACGTATTTAATTCTGTGAAGTCATTGATAAAATCAGACCGATGAACTTTTCCCATGCAAGATGCCTTATTTATTTCATATAGATATCTCTTCTCAGATCATTTTATAGGGAAACGTTTTCAAAAAACTTTTGTTTATGCCCAGGCATATGAAAACTGTTTGAGCCTCCTCCTTCTCCCCCGACACACAGAGATTACAAATACTCATTTTTTTGTATTCTACAGCCATAAGGACCTACATATCCTTCCTTTTCACAGGTCAAGAGTTGAATGCTGAAGGAAACTTTAAGAGAAAACTACCTCTGAGCAAGGCCAGAAAAACGTTTGAATTGTGTGTGTGTGTGTGTGTGTGTGTGTTTCAAGAGAATGTGAACATTTTGTGGATACAGAAGATTGTGAAGGGTCTAAAGTCGATTCTTTGGTTTTCATTCAAAGTTTTAAGCATAAAAGCAGGTAATAACGTTCATTTATGATATTGGGCAGAAAGTTAATCCATTTCTATGAACTGTATGCTTGCCGCCCTCTACAGTGTCGCGGACGTAGAAAAGGTCATATGCCATGTACTGCGTGTTGTATTGGGCGACCAATAGAGGCAGCCTGTTTGCCATGGGATGTGTCACATGATGATTTTCCTACTGAAAAGGTTTTAAACTTTTAAAAAGATTGGGTATTTTTAAGTACTGAACATTTTAAGGATTTTATTTCTGATGGCTTTGTTTTGTGTGCCCTTTTCGGGAAAACCTCGACTTGGTCGGCGTTTGTATAGCCATGATTGAGCTGATGTGCCATTACACTCTTTACATACACACAGAGACATACAGACAGACATAAATGTCCTTTTGATTATTCAGTTTTATTTATGGCACACATCATTGGATGGTTTGAAACTTGCGAGTTTTTCCTGTAAAGTGTGACTCTTTTGAAAATTGATTGGGTTCTTTAAAGCTAGTAAAGAGAAAATCTTTAAACTAGTAGATAATACGAGGTATATTCAACACATATTCTCACGACTTTGTCAACTTTTCCTATTTTATAATTTACTGGCATTCCAAGTCCGTCAGCCAACATCGATTCCTTAAACAGTTTTTTTTTTTTAACTTGCGCAGTGCAAAAATCTAACATCACGAGTACCGCTGGGTCGGTGTATCATTCTGTGCATAAACCTTATTGTAAATATTCATTTATTTATTTATTTTATATTTATAGCCTATTAAGTTAGTAAGTTGTACTTGTTGTGTGACCGAGATTAATTTTCGTTATATTAAATTATTCGCTTTTATGTTTGTGTATGAGTAGTTCACCTGTTCTATAATTTATTCGAAACAACGAATTTTCAAAAGAACGAAATGCTCGAGTGAGGAGTACCATATGGCGAGATCACAAGTTTTGTACAAAATTGACAATGGTGATGAAAACATTTTTTTTGGAAAAAAACGTCGCTAACCTTTCATTGTATTTTCAACTGCATTCTTAAATTCTGTGGGAATTTCTGTAAAACGAGTGCAATTCAAATTTTTTAGTTATCTTTGTACATCTTGATAGAGGAAGCAATTTACGATGAAGAATGTGCATAAATCGTTAATATAGATGCTGCCTATTCCCACAACATTATTTACAAGTTTTCTAGTATTCTCGAGTCGTATCACTGTCGGGTTAAAAGTTTCATTTTGTTCAGTTCCAACTAATTTATTGTTTGGCGTTTAGGCAAGTTAGGGTAAAAATTGTGTAATTGAGCTTGTTGTTTCATGTGTAATTCAGTGTTCTCAAAAGGCAATTTATTTGTGTGAAGAATAAGATGTCCATCATTTTGCATGTTTTAATTATATTTGTAGAAAACTTTTGGAAGGCTAGAACAATGAGGGTGAAGCAGTTTTTAATCCAGCTTGCAAATATTTGAAATTCCTATAATTTTATGACGAGTTTTATTCGAAAAGTACACTTTTCACAAAATCTTGAAAATGTATTTCTAAAAAGCAGTATTTCTGTGACTGATAATCAGCGATTTAGAGAAAATTACTGAAAAGGTTATTTTTAGCTCTACTAGTCATAGACCAAAAGAGATTGTTGGATGGTATGTTATCCATTTGCTTCTCCAAACTAATTGTTGAATTGCCGTGAAATTTAACATACTCATTCAAAGAATGGTCTTATTTGCCCTAGATAAAAATGCTGTTTTCCACAAATTCTAAATCTTGTCGCTACTCCTCTTGAATGGATGGTGATATCAACATGGGGGGTTTCGCTAAAACACTTCCTATCCATGTGTAGTTGGTCCTAAATGAAACTGAAGCCGATCCGATGTTCAGCATGGCGGCCATTTTGAAACTCTTGTTATCGCTAATTCTCCTGAATGGATGGTCATATCAGTATGGAATCTTCACTATAATGCTTCTTATGGAAATGGTGTTGATGTGGGGTCCAGTATGGCCACTATAGCGGCCATCTTGAAAACCATGTTATTGCTACTCATTACATGGATGGTCATATCAATATGGGGTTTTCACGAAATGATTTCTTTTGTCTAGTTGGTCTTGAATACAAATGGTGCCAATAAGAAGTCCAATGTGGCCATCTTGAAAATCATCTTATTGCAACTTTTCCTGAACAGAAACTTGTAGTTTTACCAAAAATATATTTGTGATGTCCAGTTGGTCTTACATGAATATGGTGCCGATGTGACCTCGAATATGGTTACCACACAACGGAAATCTTTAAAGTCGTGCTATCGCTACTTCACCTGAAAGGATGGTCGTATTCACATGATATTTTCGCTTAAAGACTTCTTATGAAGTGTACTTGGTCGTTAAATAAAGTGTTTCCAATATGGCCACTACAGCTTCCATCGAGAAGATCTTTTTTATCACTATTACTCCTGAACGGAAAGTCGTATCGATATCGATTTGAACCAAAAGACTTCATGTGATTTTTTTTTTTTTTTTGTTCTACTTGGAAATGGTGCTGATCTGGGGTTGCCAAAGTTGACAGCTTAAAAATCTTGTCACTACTTCTACAGTGTGATTGATCCAAATCATCATGGGGTTTTCACTAAAAGACGTCTTATAATGTTTTGGTGACCTTGTATTAAAATGATGCTGATCTGACGACCAATATGTGGCCATCTTCAAAATCATGTTTTAGCTACTCCTGTCCTTGCATGGAAAGTCGTTTTGGCAAGAGGGTTGGGTTCGTCAGAGGAGTTCGTATGGTGTCTACTTGGTCCTAAATGAAAATGACTAACCTCATTATGGCCACCATGGTGGCTTGCTCGAAAATATTGTTATCTCTCCCAAATGGATGGATATATCAACATCGGGTTTTCATCAGTAGATGCCTAGTTGGTACTAAATGTGAGTGGTGCCAGTCGTGCATGCAATATGGCTGCCATGACGACTGTTGCGAAAATCTTGTCACTGTTCCCTCTGAAAGGATGGTCATTATGTCGTGGAGTTTTCACCAAAAAATTTTAATTTCTACTTTGTCGTAAATCAAAATGGCGCCTATTTGACATCCAGTTTGGTCCACTAAATCACACAAATTTGATAGTATTCTTATTGCTGAAAAATGTTAGAGATGGTTTCAACAATCAGCGGTTAAAAGGAAGAAAGGTCTTATCTTTAATTCCTGGAAATTCTTGTCGCCCAGTTGAGCATTTTATTTAGTTTAGATCTTTAGATATTTAGTTTACTTGAATTAAAAAAAAAAAATTTTCACACTAATCATTCAAGAAACCCTTGTTTAAATGTACCTTGTACATTATAAATAAAGTGCCGAAATCATTTAGTTTTGAGATGTGAATTAAATATTACATCTAATGTCTGTTTCTTGCAAATTTTAACTTCATGTATAATTGTGAATGACCTTTTGAATGTTTTCACATGGAAATATCTTGCCTAAAGTTTATGATCAAGTGTCAAAAATGCATAAAAAGTGAGAGAAATAAATGAATTTTTTCGATAATGAAGTGTTTGCTTTTTTCTTTTAATTTTGATATCAATTGAGCCCTCCACTCTGTGAGAATCGATGGTTTATTTACCCAAGGGCAGTTGAAGACCTGTATCAAGTATATCGAGAAAAAAACTAATAACAAAAGTAAACGATCACGCACAAGTTGGTGTCGATTGAATTTAGAAACTATGCAGAAGACGTTTGATTAAATCCCGCAGACTTTGCAGATGTTGATCTGACCGATTTATGCCACGTTTATCACGTGCGTTAATCTGGGTCAGATAAACATTCACACGCGTCTTCCTCTATCAGCATTAAACAGTTTCTGCCATGAATACGAAGGAAACCATGTAGAAATAGGAGGGTATTTGGGATTTTAAAAAAAAAAAATGTCTAATTCAGTTCAGTCATCGCCAGTTGCCTATTTCAAAAGATGCAGGTGGAATAGTAATAACTGGCAAAATCACAAGGTTTTCTTCAAAGGAAAGGTTTGGTTTTGTATGGTTTAACGCCATTTTTCAGAACATGATTTTATACATTGCCGCCAGTATATATGGCAGATGGGGCCCGGGAAGAACCACCAACCCACGGACAGCTACTGACACACTTTCTCACATACCCACGTAGGCCGAGCCGAGCCGAGACTCGAAACCACGCGGACAGAGGCGACATGTGAGGGACTTGTAAAGGCTAGCGGCTCAGACCACTTGGACACCCGGGGCCCCACCTGATAATGAGAACAGAATAATGTAATAGAAAAAAAAAGAAATTCTTTACATAGCCCGAGTCACAGTCCGCTTTGGCATTCTTGCGTGGGGAAAAAATGCAAACATTCGATTATTTAGCCCGTTCATGGTATTGTTTTCTTCATCATGTGGTGTGGTTCTGGTTTCGTATGCAATTTTATGGACAAATAAAATAGGCAGATAGTGTTTCGTACACATCTCTGACTGAGTTCATATAGGTAAACTAGACAGGATCGAATTTGCACCAGTTTAAAAATCCTACGTGATATTTAGTTTACTTGAATTAAAAAAAAAGATTTTCACACTAATCATTTTAGTTAGTTTTTTTTTTATAAGCCGTTCAACCCATTACACTCAAGTATTCCATCCTATGTGCGACCTTTAAGGTAAGACAAATAGATTCACTTGCTGCACGCTATTCATGCTCAGACACTGTTGTCGTGTGTGGCTTTCTACTTTATTAAATCACAGCAAATTGATATTTCTGATGACCGCTCCGGTGGCCTAGTGGTAGAGCGTCCGCTTCGGATGCGGGAGGTCGCGGGTTCGAACCCCGGCTGAGTCATACCAAAGACTTTAAAAAATGGTACTAACTGATGCCTCGCTTGGCGCTCAGCATTAAGAGGTTAGTGTTAGGACTGGTCGGCCTGGCGTTAGGATAACGTATAACTGCTGGATGAAGAACCCTGGAAAACCTCTGGAAGAACCACCGACCCGCGAGAAGCTACTGGCAAGGTTTCTCACGTACCCACGTTAGCCGAGCCTGAGACTCGAACCCACGCAGACAGAGGTGAGATGGTAGTGATCCATGTAGTGCCTCTACACAGGAAAATAACAGAAAATAGAAATTATTAGTTCAGGTACGATCCATAAGGCTGGGTGCCAGTCTAATTGAAGCGCTGTCATTAATATAGACGACCTAGATTTAATTCGGTTTCCGATCAATATGATGCTTCGGAGAGCGAGTTCAGTTACCGATTCTACGATTGAAAGAGATAATTTAATCGAGTTCATGACTCGTGTACCAAAGAAAGAAATCGAGAAAGAAAGGGAGAAATCATTCAAAGTCAACCCAGAAGCCAGTACGACAGATGAATCAAATCATTGTCTTTCATCTAGAATGCATCATAACTGTTTCTATACTTGGCTGGTACTTGCTTAAATAAGCAGGCCAATGTCATAGACCAGTAACTAATATAAATATTTCCTCTTGATTGGTTAGTCAGTGATGTCATTGGCAAAAAGTGACGCCGTTCCCCCGGTTGAAACATCTGCTGCCTTTTCCGTCAAGTCGCGAAAGAAGCCTCGGATGCAATTGGTCGCAATAGAGAACTACATGTATATTCTGAACTACTTTGTTCACATTGGCGGAAGGGGATAAAATTACAATCGGAACATTTTTGTCATTATGTGGCGCAATCCGACAGAGGCTAATCATCAAACGTATCAAAACATTTTGTATTCCTACGACTAAATTCAAGGTTATTTAAAGTCCTGACGGAAATGGCAGATCGATGTTCTAATGGGCCATATTCATAACGGCTAGTTTGGAACTACCCCATGAACTGTAGTGATTAGTTGGTAGCTTGACATTAGCGCGTTGCATATTTTTTAAAGATGGCTGTTGATAGTTATCTATGGTCTCACGGATACAGGAAGTGTGACAATATGTCAGCGAAATGTTATAGGGGGGCGCTCTTCCAGTTATGTACTTCGAGAGAGTGACGTAAATACTAGGTAAGAAAAGGAGGTTTCTGGCTCAGGGACCCTATCTCCCCTGTCCAGAAGGACCCCCATCCTCTCCAAACAAATACAAAAACACATTTTTCAGACCACCCCCGACTACATCCATCAGGTTGGCGGCAAAGCCGCTGTTTGAAATTATTTTATTTCTAAAGTTTAGATAAAATTTTATTTGTCAGATTGTTTCTAAAGTTTAGACAAAATTTCCTACCTCATCACCGATTATGAGTGTTTCAGCTGTGGATATCAGATATATTTTATCATCACGATGATAAAGACTAAATTTTATTCTACTGCTCACACAACGACAAGACTCAAATAAATCTATCATTTGTAGTTTGTTAAGAGGATATTTTTATCAGCAAAAAATACTTTTGATCGATAAGGTCGATGGTAAGTTTAGTATATTTTTGTTGACTGACTGGATCATGAAAGTTATTAAATCCTGCTGTCATTTTCTGGCTTAATTTTTCAAGATAATTGAAATACTCGCTGTTGTCACATCTGATGAGTTAACGTTTTAGCCTGTAAAGGCCGCTGAAACATATTCCTGATGTTTCATTGTTAATTTCAACTGTCAACTGTTTACCGTCCATCATTAGATATTTCATCTTGCTATTGTTGCTATTTGTCACTGTCATATTTTCCAACATTATTTCTAAAGTTTAGATAAAATTTCATGCCTAGGAGAATATAATTTCAAGTATAGACTTATCGTTAGATTTATTGTCAGATGAAAAGATAATATCAAGTATAGATTTATCGTCGGAACTACAGTACCCAAGTGCAAACGTATCTATTCCGTTTTCGCAATAACGTTTGTTATCAAAATTACTTAATCCACGTTTGATGATAACATCTGTTTCAAGTTTATGATGATTTGTTCGACTAGCCATTGCTGTTATAAAACTAACACCTCCTTCAAGTGTATATTTATAATCATCAAACCCAATAAATTTTTGAACAAAATCGCGAGGTAAACCTTTAGCTTTTTTTGTTATTTTATTATTGTCTAGCAACACGGCTTACATTTTACTGCGCAATCCAATAAAATATTTGATAATGTGTGAATACATTTCGTCTTTAAACTTACTAATAACCTTTTTATTTGTATCATCATGAAATTTACTATCGCGAGGATAATCAGAAAGGTCAAACAGACGTTGGTTATCAAAGATATCCTGTTAGACGTCCTCGGTCTCTATTTCATAAACAAGCGAGTCAGTATCCATTAATAATAATTTGCTTAAGGCCACTGCTTCTTAACAAAACTATAATAAAAATCGTACATGAGCCACTTCGACAAATCAAGTACAGAAGCTCCAACATAAATCGGCTTATTCAGTTTCAAATTTGATTTTATTCGCTGTATTGCGACAAGATTCTCATTAAAAATTTTCTTGCTGACAAAATCATCATCTGACACAAGTTTGTTTCGGCGGTTCATATCATTAGTTAGCTCGATGTTTACTCGCTTTCTAATATTTTCCATGGTCTTACCAAAGACTGAGTTGTTCATAAGCTTAAAGAAGTTTTTCTCGAAATCAGTTTTCGCTAAGCTCTCATCGAAGTGTTTGAGCTAATATAACCTCTCATCCACGGTGACTGATTGAATTTTAACACACGTTGAACTTTCCTCAACACAAGACCAGCATCTATTGTTTGCTTAAGAACTTTGTAATGCAAAACATAATTTCGCTTAGAATTTTGTTTCGGTAATGCCATTGCTTGTTGTTTTTGAGATAACAAACTATAGTCGATTATCGTTGATTCCGCACAGAAAGGATAATCGTTGTGTAAATCATGCAATGAAGTAGGATAGTCGAGATCAACTTCAACGAAATATGAAACATCGTCAGGTATCTTTTCTTCTGTCTCCGCCAAAAAATGGTCTGATGTAATCCAACGAAATCCACCAAACGGCATTGGTTCTGAAATTCCATAACCATAGAGGTTATTTGCATCGAGATAAATGATGTACTTCGATGAAAGCTCAGGATTATAATCTTTCATGTATTTATTGTTTGCTTCCGAATATTTTTTGTTATAACACTAATACCGCCACGGATACCTTTTTCGATAAAGTTACACATGTCAACATCTGTTAGTAACTCTAACTCGATTTTGCTAAACTTTAACAGAGCATCCCACGATAACCCAGGATCAGAGTAATACCAACAAGGATCTAGTCCATAATTGTTATAGCCCACTTTTCGAAAATTTTCAAATACATCTGCCAGTAATAATACATCCTTTTTCAAATACAAATCATGATAATCGCCAAATGTCTTGTAATTGAATTCTTTCCAAATATCTTGTGCATATTTGTACTCCCCATCAGTTATATTTTCGTTTTTAGCTGCGAATAAAATTTATTTTTGTCGGGCAAAGAAGTTTCATCAAATTTACTCCAATCGCCGAGATACTACTATGGAGATACTCCTTATTTTGTTAACAATCTTGCTTTATCACCAAACAATCTTGTAGGTTATAAAACTCGCTACAGCCTTTCACCAGATCTTCTAACGATGCTGCCATAAACTGTAGGCTGTCGATAAAATGCAATTTACCTAAAGTAACTGACATATACTTTTCAAAATTATTTGGAATACACTTGATTACGTTATCGAGTTTCAAACGAGACTTTATTTCAGTATCACCTAAAGCTTCTACGATAATATGACTGTCATATCCTCGGAAATTGTGAAGAACAACTGGAATAAAATCTGGAGCATGACAATTTCAGTTACACTTATCGTGAGCCGCTCCACGATATTGTCTAGTCAAATGACAATGATCACGTACTTTTTTATTACCAGGCGCTGGTGATACACGTTCTGTGTGAAAGGCTGTTTCACAAATATGACAAAATTTTGCTTGTTCGTGATCAGATTCCTTCTGGACCGTTAATTTACTATTGGAACGATTCTTCTTAAACGTTTAAATATATCATCATATTCGCTAATCAACTGCTTGAGAAGCCAAACAGCTGGATTAGGCGCGGTGACTCCATCACTGCGATATATTTTAATCGGCTTGGATAACTCGGATCAACACAGCAAACTACCTTGTACGCGACTCCGCATGGAACATAGTTTTGAGCTTTTCTTGTATTTGATTGGTTAGGATTATTTTCTGTTCCAAACAGAGACTGAAGTAAACACTCAAAGTCGGCGTAAATAGCGAAAGGAATTTTTAATTTATGTTTATGATTGACAAACCGAAGAATTTTTTCATCTTCGCCTGGCATTGTTATTCGCTGTACATCAGTGCAGTACTGTAGATGCTTTTGTAATTTTTCGTTGTCAGAGCAGCCGTGCAAACAACGATAGCAGAAGTACTTCTTATCTTTTTGTTTGCTGTACTGTTTACCAACAAGTCATTTAAAGTTTTTGATCCATACGTAATGAGTTTTATAAAACAGTAGGTTTATTATCAGATCCAGCAAAAGCGGTAGCTATTTTTGTAGGTTCTCCGATAAGGCTTTTTTTGCGATATCACTTCAGCATTGTTTAATGCTATACAATCAAATGTCTAACTGAGCGTTCAACAGGTATTTTATTTATTGCGCACCGAACTATACACACGTCGAAGGGCTAAACAAAAATACATACAATTAGAGATTAGAATTGCCTATTGTATAATGACAAGCGCAGGCGAGCAACAGTATTATTATGTTCACCCCAAATACAACTTGTATGCGGGGAATATGTTAGCGTCAATGATACACATCAAATACGGCCAACCGTTTGGTAAGGCAACACCAGCTGGTTATAGGATCAGCGTAAAATCGGAGGGAGATAATAATCGAACTGAAGTATTAAAGAAAGATTTTATTTACTCGTTGTTTTGCGATGAAATTCCAGAAGGACAACGCGTATATCACGTTAATGGTACGATTGCTGATGATAATATTGCAAACTTGTCTTTACAAATGAATTTCAACCACATTAGGTTTTTGATCTTTACGAGGCGAACGACCGTGGAATTGTTCGGAATATCCGAACAAAAAAATTATTGGGTAATTTGCAAAATACTGGATATCTTAGGATAAGAGTTAGAGAGTTAAAGCAGATTTTGTTGGTTATTATAGCCACAGATTTGTTTATGAAACGTTTAATGGAGCAATACTAAATGTTTGATTATTAATCACATCAACTGCATTAAAACCGACAATCGTCTAGAAAACATAGAACTAGTTAAAAAACGAGAGAACGTTAGAAAAGGACGAGGTGGTGGTACTAATTTTAAATGTCCATCTAAAACTGTTGTTGCAGTAAATACTGAAACAGACGAGGAGCCAAAATTCCAATCAATTTCAGCCGCGGCAAGATATTTTAAAATAAAACCGGTAACTGTTAGGAGAGTCGCGGACGGTGTTACAAATACAGCAATATCACAATCAACATTTTACAGAATAGCCTTTTGGTATGATAACAAAACTTTTCGTATTATTTTTGCAAGCTCATCTCGACTAATACAGCTATAGCACCACAACATATAGCATCTCTATCATATGTTACATAACAAATACTTTTTTGTAATTCTTCTTTTTCCGATTCGGTTAGTAGTACGTTATCAGGTCTGTTGTCTACCAGAAGAAGATTAACGGAAATATTTTCATCACTGATGAATCATCTACAATCAGCTTCTTTAAGCTGAAGATGATTCATAATTTTTGCTTTTTTTGAAATCTTATCTTATCCATTATTCTATTATTTAAATTTTACAAAATTATATTATATATGAGTCTTCTCGAAAAACTAAAATATATTTTTATCATACCATTAACACCAGCAGATATAGCACAAGAAGCCGCAGACGTCAGCGAAACTGATGTCAACGTCAGAGAAGCTGCTGTAAACGACGAAGTAGTGGATGTCAACGTCAACGACGAAGTCGTCGATGTCAACTTCAGCGAAGCTGATGCCATGACAATGTCGTGGGATAAGAAAAACTATGGAAGGCCAACAACCGGTAGATACAATCTTTAAGTATCATATCACAAATAAATTTTAAATTTAATTTTATTGTGGATGAGAATCAGTTGTTTTAGCATCTGATAAAACAATTCTTAAACATTATAATTCCCGACCGACAGAAAAATATAAAATTCGATTTCATATTTGTCAAGATATTTAATCTGATGACGATTTCTGACGATCGCCGACGATATCTGATATCATTATGTAAGCCAGTAAAATGTAAATCTGTCCTATGCAATTACAAAAAATCTACACAAACATTATTTCACAATATTAAGCTCGTTTAGCTCTTTGGTTGATATCCAACTATTAAATTTATCGCTGTACCCGCGCCACTTGACGAGGCTTTTATTGCCACGCTTTTTGATTACTCGTTCGGTAACGAAAACATCTTGATCTGTTTTCTGTAATTCTTGTTCCCCGGCTAGATCTTTTAGCACCTACGTTACAGGTATCGTCATTAGAATTTTATCAACTACAAATACTTGTTCAGTCCAGTTTGGAGTAAATCCCTTTTCAAATACTTTCTTTGTCAGAGAAATTCTGACCTTATCACCAACCTTAAATGTATGTCAGCGATACATGTTTTCGTTTGTTGGTATTGGATTTTTAATTGCGTCGTTTGGTGACATTTTGATAGATTTATGTTTTGTGTTATTGTATTTATCAACAATCTGCGGAAGATCATCAATATATCTGTTCGTTTTTTAGCTGTCAAATATTTATGGATCACCTCGTTTAGTATACGATTAAATCGCTCAACGATAACGCTTTATCCTTTCTTTCCTGTAACATATTTTTTATGTTATTTTGTTCCAAAAACTGCTCAAATATTTTATTAAAAAACTATGCTCCATGGTCGGTCCAAATTTTATTTGGTTTTCTTTCCGTGCTAACGATAATTTGTTTTAATGCATCAGTTATAGATGTTCCTGTTTTATATGCAACAGCTATACTAAACGCGTATTAAGAAAAACATCAATAACGTTAAACAAGTATTTATTTGGAGCGCCATCAGCGCCAACATTAAACTGAGCAAAATCTGACGTATCTACTAAATCTATTGCCCAAATATCATCAACGGCATTCGCGACAACCTTACGTCGCGGAAACTTTTTGTTTATAGGCTTATGTAGTTCGGCTGCGAGCGATTGCATCGGTGAAGTATCATCATACAATTCTCTTCCGAGCCCGAATTTATTTTTTGCTCCAATTAATCCCTGCACTAGCTTTCTATCAAATCGCTCTCGCATATTTGCAGGTTCCATATTACGAAGTTCGTCTTGCATTATCTTACCACATCCAGGCTTTTCTTGTTCGTTGTCCCGATAACAGATGTCGTGACGCATTGCTATCGC
Source organism: Megalonaias nervosa (assembly GCA_016617855.1). Lineage (NCBI taxonomy): Eukaryota > Metazoa > Mollusca > Bivalvia > Unionida > Unionidae > Megalonaias > Megalonaias nervosa. Next base: position 89,680 of record JAECUM010000949.1, read on the forward strand.
ATCAACTTGATTATAAGGCTCTTGTCCGGGTAATGGATTATCGTTTTCGTCCAGTTGTTTAACTAGCGGATTATACAGCCCCGTGTAATTGTGACCGGGTAATGTCCAACCTCCTCTCGGTTTCGGTAATTTTCCAATTAATTTGTGGATATCCATCCCAGAGCCAATTACTTCTCGGCGATTGCAGTATTGACAGTACGCAACAATTTTATCTTATTCTTTTCAAAGATCCTTATCACAACCACAACTACAATAACTTCCTTGTTGTTACATTGTTTTATTTTTTTAATCATCGACAAAAATAACTCTGTCTATTCCAGATCCAGTTGTCAACGGCGTCTCCGTCAACGATGGCGTCTCAGCCACTTGTTTGAGGAATATACTTTTCTTTCTACCGCAAACAGCACAAATATTTTTTAACGTCATTCTGTTGTTTTTCGTTTTCTCTGTTCGCTCCTCAGTGTTAGTCGTTTTAGTTTTACATTTGAGGCAATATGTTGATGATCGCGACATTGTTGTTATATTCGATTGTCATACAAAATTAATATTATCGCGCTATGTTATCATTGTTTTTGCTCGGATACCTATTAAATTGTAAAATAAACTTTAGAAAATTGGAATCTCTTGACATCTGCCAGATGAACATAATACAATAATATTAACAAGCGGATGTTCCGATTCATTGCAGGTGATTAGATAAGTAAATTATTTTT